>PVHX01016326.1:0-43611 GCA_004024805.1 Geosciurus inauris
CCTCAGCGGACACAGTGCCCGCCGGACAGAGGGCCCATGCGCACGTGCGACTTACAGGATGGGCCTCTGGAGTGAACGGTGGGGAAGGGGCAAGCCGAGAAGCCAGAGGAAGCGGGACCTACCTCACTCTTGTCGGTCCGGGTGGGGAAGACAGGGAGTGGCTCAGGAATTCTCTTGGTCCGAAGGGCCTGCCTCAACCACGGTGCGGAAGAAGTTCAAAGCCCTCCCGGGTTTCGGGCACCATTTATGTAAAATTCACAGGACCAGGAGAAGATGAATTAAGCCACTCGGCAAGGCTTTATTGGAAGGCGAGCCCTCGGACCATTTCCCCGTCCATCAGAGCGGGTAGGGAGAAATGGCGCCGGAGATTCCGTGCTTAGGGAATTTCAAGAAAACCCGGTCAGGAAGGGGAGGGGTTGGGTACAGGAAGAGAAGGCCATAGTCCTTCCTGATGGGTCAAGAAAACTCGCTGATTGACAGGAGGCGTGTCCACTAGTGACGTCACATCTGGCTTGCAGCTCTGACCAGCTTCCTTATTTGGGCATCTTGGACCCTGACCAAACCTGACAATAAGTTCTCCAGATTCTGATCAATAAATAATGTCTCATTAGGAAGTATAGGGGCTGAGGATTTGTCCCCATAAGAAGGCTGCAGAGGACAAGACATGTAAACACAGTATTTAATTTTAATGCCATAGATGTTTATCTTTAACATGTGGTTATGCCAATTTAATATCATCTAACTTTGTTAAATATCCCTTTTAGTATTATTTCTTTTGTTTGGTAGAGATCCCTCTATTTTATTACTTAGGGCTAGAAAATTATATTAGTCAACATTAAGCCTACCTGTGTAGGTTAGGAAGCTCAGTAGGCCATAAACTGAAAAAAAAACTCTGACTTTGGCAGTTTTTCTTGATAGTTGTTACATTACTGTCTAAGAATCTTTCCTTTGTAGCCTCCAGTGGTATGGATTTTGGAGGGCTAATGTATGTATGTTGCATTAAACTATTTATATATTTTTTAATGCCCAGGAATGAGTATGTTATGGTTTTGCTTAGTGTTTAGAATGAAGCAGGTCCAATAGACTTGTTGTTACCAATGCTAAGAGCCACCTGAGTTCACTCTTGGGGAACTTGGAAACAGCTTCCAGCTGTGTTAGTGCCATCTGCTTTAGGACAGGTGAAGGTGTGGCGGCTGGCCACAAGTGGCTTCCCCAGGAAGCAGGAGGGACACAGTTCCCTCTTTGGTGACCTTCCTCTTCATTGTATGGCATTTGATTGGCTCTTTAATTCTCTAATGGTCTCAGAAATCTCCTTGTTCAGGAGGTCCTGCGGCCCAGAGATGCAGAGACGTTCCCTCATTTCTTGGATTCAGGCTGACTCGGAGGGCAAGAGCCAAATACTGGCTTTCTTCACCCTTTAATTTTAATTTTAAGTCTTGATCTTAAACACTCAGCAAGGAAATCTCAGCAGTTACAAAGTAAGGGTACTGGGCTTTAACTTTAAGGTCAATACTATAGGTGGTGGCTTATTTATTTAAAATAATCTGGGTTGGTTTGTTCTCAAATTAGTAGCTCTGTAGAATGTTAACCAATAGCCATAGAGTTTAAGGAAAATATAAAATAAGGTTAATAAGTTTAGTTTGTGTAATAGCTATCTTAAAATTTGGGTGATTTATATATTATACTTTCTGGTTGAAATCCTAGTAATCTTTACAATCCTTTGAACATAACTTTAAATGAACTAGAGTGTGGCCCACTTTGAAGCCATTGTAATAGGCTGGGAGAGAGAACTTTATCTCGGGTAAGGTAGGGCTCCTTACAAAATCTGAAAGTATCTTAGTTCTGAAGTTGATCTTTGTTTTTTTAAATATCATTTTATAAACTTTAGATACATTTTTTTTTACTTCATATGAATGTTAGTTAATATAATATGATATTACATTTAAGACATGAATTAAAGAGGCTGAGAGGGCTTTTAACCCTTTTGGTGTGGAAAAGTAGTAACGATTGTGTCTTATAATATTAGGCTTTAAATAGATTAGGCTCTCATTTACTTAAGGAAACATTTAAATTTTACCCCAGTGTAAAAGGTAACAAACCTCTATCTTATGGATAATAGGTTTAGTTATAGAAATAAACCCTCAATAAAATTTGTTATCCTTGTAAGTGTAAAATTACCATACAACTTTAGTTTGGAGAACATCAGCTTGATTTAACATTCTTTAAAACTTCTACTTTAAGGACTTGCATGCCTGGAAGGTATTAACATATTTAATATAAAAACAGGACTAATAGAACCATAATTGCATCGATGTAGTTATATTAATCAACTTTAGGTCTCAAAGAAAAATCTAGACTTTAACATAGTTATTGAAGCATAGTTGTAATTTAAAACCCGACAAATGTAAGAAAGGTATCCCCTCAAGAGCAGAACAATGTTTCAGATTTTTATATCAGTACATTGAAGTTTAAATTGAATAAGCTTATATTAATTATAGTTCAATTAGTCATAAACATAAACCTTAGAAATTTACCCTTCATTTAGATCCACATCCCAAAATAACCCTTGTAAACTTTGAATTTAGGCAACAGTAGAAACCTTTAAAACTTATAGGAATTTATAAACCTTTGTGCTGAAAGAAAGGACAATTGACTTTAACCTTTAAATTAAATTAAGTAAGCTTATATCTTAGGAATTTCCAGCATGAGAGTACTATTTAGAATTTTTTTAAATTTTTTTTTGGTAGATGGACACAAAGTCTTTATTTTATTGCTCTGTATGTGGTGCTGAGGATTGGACCAAGGGCCTCACGCATGCGAGGCAAGCGCTCTACCGCTGAGCCACAATCCCAGCCCACTGTTTAGATTTTAAGAAAAGCAATTACTTAATCAAAGCCAAACATAGTCCAAGTAAATAAAACAAAAATAAACCTTTATTACCTCTTGTTGAGTTAGCTTTCAATCTTAGGATAGAATTAGGCTGGGTTAGAGAATTACATTTATTTGCCATTTATGAAAACACAATGTTTAATTATATAGAATTATACCTGTTGGGCTTTAAATTAAATAATTCTGTTTCCAATGATGACAAAGCAATTTTATATCCCGTTGATAAAATTTACCATTTATGAAAACATTAAAATGTTATCCTATGCAATTTAAAGGAATTAAAAGTATTTAGTATTGTAAATCCAATACCAAATTTATCTAATAAACATATTTGAGTACTCAATATCAGATCTGATTTGCTTCATTAAAAAAACCAAGGCGTTAGACAAGCATATTTAACAGTAACATTTTCTCTTGAAGAAATTTCTGACAATGAGATATATATTAGACATTTTATAGACATTAACAAGTTATTAGTCCTTGGACCACATGGAAAGACTTGTGAGTTGAGTAATTTCAAGACGTCTTTATGTTTACCCAATTCAAACTGAACCTTTTAAATCATGTGATTTAAAGGCATTTGGATCCATTTTTAGTTTTAGTTTATTAGTGCTCGGTTTACATAAACATAAAAAATAAAACATGAAGAAGGCCTTTTGAATTAAAGGTAGGTATACCTAGTCCCAGTAGAGTGTAAAAAAAACTTTTATAGTTGGATAAAATACATCTGGTCAGAAGTTTCAACTTTAGCATGCAGAATTAAAGTTATAAGTTTTAAAAATGTAAGAGTAAAGAGTCCTAGAGAGAGATAAAAAATTATGGTCATTGTTTCAGTAAAGCAACAAGAGAGAACGGAGGAAGAAGAAATGGGCAGGGCAGTTTAGGTAAATGTAAATTAAACTCCTTTTACCCTTTTTTTTTTCCTTGAGCTGAGGTCTGAAAAAAAAAACGAGGCCTAGGCAGCTGTGAAAAGTTTCAAGCCTAGTGGTTTATGGGGGAGGGGCTGTCGCAGCAGGCCAGGCTGGGAAGAGATTTGGCTGTTTTGTCTGAGTGAAAGGTCAGAACACTCTTTCCAATCATTTTGTGCTGAGAAGCCAAGGATTGGATGGGGGTACCCAGGGTGTTCCATATTTAAAAAAAAGGGGGGGGTAAAGTTTGTCAAGATGTTTTAGAAGACAGCTTGTAAGGGGAAGGGAAAGCTGGAGGTGGAGGGGAGGTGTAAATAAGCCAGAAGAGGGCAGACAGCCGAGAAGCTTGTGGTTGGAGTCTGTTGTATCCAGGGAAGAAAGCGATGTGAGGCAAATTTCAGAGTTGACAGAAACTTGGATGAATTTGGTTTGTAAGTTAGGAGGACATGGTGAGATTTAGAGAGAGTGCAGAGGGAGGGGTTGGCTTGGAGAAGGGAGAAGGCCTGAATAAAGGGCTCTCCACCCATTTTTTCGATTGCACACAATTATTATGTAGGTCTCTAAGGAGACTAGGATCTAGGGAGCCTGTAGGTGGCCAAGGGTTAGAGCTATCTAATTGATGGGTGGGCCAATCCTGAGTGCAAAGTTTTATAAGTTTTTTGGGTTTAATATCGGGAAGAAGATTAAGAGTGGAAAGATTTTCAAGAAGGCAATGTAATGGAGAGTCGGCTGGGAGGGAAGAGTTCGATCCCATTCTGTCACCTAGAAATGCCTATTAGCACAGCTTCAAAAGCGTCCCTTTGAAGCTATTAATAGACAGGAATAAGACCACACAGGTGAGACAGGTCCTCACCTGACTCGCCTCGGGTCTAGCCGCTCCCAGAGAAACGGAGCCCCAGATCAACCCCGGCGCCAGGGATTTTGGAGACTCCTCCCAGAGAAGTCAGAAAATTTGACCTGGGGCAGATGGAGGTAGACAGGGAAGGATCAAGCTACCCCCAGCCAGCAGAATTTGAGCTAAAAGGAAAGGAGGGAAAGAGAGGGAGTAAAGGACCTGAGGGTTGAAGAATTTGGGAAAGTGGAGTGGAGATTCTGGAAGTCCACTGTAACCGTGAAGATCGTGGTGGGGAGCAGTTTTCCCTTTGAGTTGAAATCGGACTCCTGGTGGTCTCTGGTGGTATTGAGCTTGGGCATTACAAATCTACCACATAAATATAAATAAAGTGAAAGTATTGGGTCCATCTAAAACTAAAAATATATATATATAAATAAAAATAACATTTACTTGAACACAAGCCTCAGTTTCTCTCCTTTTTCTTTCATCTTTCACAGCAGTTTTCTTTGGATATCATTGTAAGACGAACGACCAGATGGAGGTGAAACAGGACCAACACAGGCTTTTATTCTAGGAAATACGCTCCCAGACCAGTTCCCCGCCCACTCACCAGGCTCGAACAGGTCAGGAAAATGGCGCTGTGCCTCATGTTACACAGGGTTATACAGCCTCTCCCCATCCAGAAAAGGCAGGTTTGAGGCCAGGAAGAGGTGTTGACTTAGAGTCCAGTGTCTTCTGAGATTGGTTTGGTGCAGCTGGTGATGTCAGATCCCTTCTGGTATGAGCCGAGAGCCATACTGTAAGTTCATTTCTTCTTCCGTACAGATCATTGGGGGCCGCCATTTTGGTGTGCTTGACGCATGCGTGCTGCGTTCGGCGCGTGCATGCTGCGTTCGTCACATGTGTGCTACGTTTGTTGCGCGCGACAGTGAGTGGGCTAGCTCCGGGCGGTGATGGGCTAGAGAGAGATTCTAGAATTGTCTCCCAAGGAACTTTCTGGCGCAGTGTCCATGCGGCGTGTTATGGTAGTGGGAAACAGTCCAAAATGACTCCCAAGCGAACATCCTGGTGTTGTGTTGGCGTAGCGCCGCGGCGCAGCACCGCGCATCACAGCAGGTGGGTCTGGTTTTCTGTGTCTGCCTCCGACCTAACAATCATTCCTCCAGTTTTGTCCTCCAGTTTGTAAGTAACATAAACACAGCAGTCATTGAACTTCTCAGGTTCTCTTGATTTACATTGCTACTGGTGTCTCAACATAGTGTGTTCTTTTATGACAACTTTCTTCCATTGTAATAGATAATGGGAATTGAAAACAGTGTAGCTTGAGGAAAGAGGCAAAAAGCTCTATGCTAATACCCCTCCCTCCCCTGATGAATGTTTCCATGAGACTAATTGCAGATAAGGGAAGACTGTCCCACCAGGCTGGAGACACTCAGTCTGCAGCTCGCAGGACCCTGTCCCCTGAGCCCGAATCCCTGGGCACTAAAACTGACCACTTCATTGATTTATGGAACTAGCCCCAAATTCCTAAGTGCCCAAGAAAACTGGCACGTCTCCACTATGGCAACCCCCAACATAAACCTATAAAAACCCAGTCCCATTCTTTGTTCAGTGGCTCATTTTCCACCAGGAAAATGGGTCCGCCACCACCACCACCTTCGCAGATGAATCCTGTTCCTGAATAAAGCTTGAAATGATTTGCATGGTTTGCTGCTGCCTTGATGTTTTTGCCCTTACACATTGAATAATTGATTTAAAGATATCATGAATATAAAAAAAGTTCTGTAAATGCTAGTATCAAATTCTTGGCTTCCTGTTTGTTCATTTATTTGGAATGGAGATTGAACCAAGAGGACCTTAATCACTGAACAAAATCCCAACGTTTAGCCAGTGCAGTGGTGCACACCTGTAATCCCAGCACTTAGGGAAGCTGAGGCAGGAGAATCACGAATTCAAAGCCAGCCTCAGCAATGGTGAGGTGCTAAGCAAGTCAGTGAGACCCTGTCTCTACATAAAACAGAAAATAGGGCTGGGGATGGGGCTAAGTGATTCAGTGCCCCTGAGTTCAATCTCTGGTACCAAAAATAAAAAATAAAAATCCCCAATCCCTTTTTATTTTTAATTCTGGCATAGGAAATGGCTAAATCACTGAGGGAGACATGGAACTTGTCATCTTTGTACCTCAGCCTCCTGAGCCCCTGGCATTACAGCCATGTGCCCCCACACCCAGATTATTTATTTTTGTCTACTAAATTTCCTTCTCCTCACATTTTCAGACTTTTCTATAAAGATTAGATGACCAGGAGAAGATGAATTAAGCCACTCAGCAAGGCTTTATTGGAATGGTCACCCTCGGAAAAATTCCCCTGTCCATCAGAGCGTGTCAGGAGAAATGGCGTCAGATATTCCGTGCATAGAGAATTTCAAGAAAACCCAGTCAGGAAAGGAAGGGCTTGGGAACAGGAAGAGAAGGGCAGAGTTCTTCCTGAATGGGTCAGGAAAACTCGCTGATTGACAGGAGGTGTGTCCCTTTGGGACCTCACATCTGGCTTGCAGCAGCTCTGCTGACCAGTTTCCTTAATTGGGCATCTTAGACCCTGACCAGACCTAACAGATATCATCCCTCCTTTTTTATCTCCAGTTTGTAAGTAACATAAACACAACATTCATTGAACTGCTCAAGTTCTCTTGATTTACATTGCTATTTGTGTCTCAACATAGTGTATTCTTTTATCAAAACTTTCTTCCATTGAATAATTGATGTAAACGTATTATGAAGATAAACTAAATTCTGTAAAAGCCAGCATCAGATTCTTGGCTTTCTGAGTATTTATTTATTTATTTTGTATGTGGATTGAACCAAGAGGAGCTTCACTGCTGATCAAAATCCCAAACCTTAGCTGGGCACAGTGGCCCATGCTTCTAATCCCCACACTTTAGGAGGCTACGACAGGAGAATCATGAGTTCAAAGCCAGCCTCAGCACTGGCAAGCTGCTAAGCAACTTAGTGAGACCTTGTCTCCACATAAAATCACAAAATAGTGCTGGAGATGTGGCTCAGTGGTCGAGTGCCCCTAAATTCAATCCCTGTTACCAAAATTTAAAAAAATACAAAGAAAAAAATTCCAAAGCCTTTTTTTTTTTTAATTCTGGGAAAGGGTCTACTTAAACTGCTGAGGCTGACTTGGAACTTGTCATCATCCTACCTCCTGAGTCCCTGGCATTACAGCCATGTGCCCTCACACCCAGCTATTTTAATTTTGTCCACTAAATTTCTTTCTCCTCACATTTTCAGATTTTTCTTTACTATTTTTAAAACTTTAGTTTTCCAGCATGCATGAGTTCATGGGTTCAATCTCCAGCACAGTAAACAAAAACAAAAATAAAAACACACAAAGCTTACTTTTTCACAACAGATTTGAAATCCACTCTTGCACATGGATGCTAAGACTTACATTAGTCTCATGGTCCAGATTGTTCTAGATTGAGGAAAGGTTCTCTAAATTACACATTGTTCTTTTTGTGTGTGTGTGTTTCCAATATTTTCAGGCATAAATTCTTTTTTCACCAAAAATATTTTATTATGTAAAGCATAACATGTAGATCAACAAAATCATAGTTGATGAGGGTAATTAAAAAAAGACACTGTGATTTTCAAACAGATCTTTCATTAAAGAATAATGGAATCAATAGTTGCTTAAGTTTGCTCATGTTGGGCATGAAATTTATATGTGGAAAAGCACTTGTTCTGAAAAAACATCTCTTTCTAAACATTTAGAACTTTACTACAATTGAATATGAGTCAAACATATATGTGAACAATTCTAGAAAATACAAAAATAAATTATTCTCTGGTCTGTGTGTCCCCCTTTAAATTCTTTGTTGAAACTTTTTCATGAAAAGTGATGGTAGTAGAGGAAGGAGACTTTAGAAATGGGTAAACTGTGTGGCTGATGCTCTCATAAATAGGATTAGTGTCTCTATGCCAGAGGCCCTAAAAGTTTTACCTTTCACCATGTGAAAAGAGAAATTGAAGGCACCACCTATGAACAGAAACTAAACTCTCACCAGAAATTGATGAACCCAGCCTAATTCTATTTTAAGTTTGGGAGCCACCTCATCCTGAGGACATAAAAAAGTTGATTTTTATTAAGCATGTTAGGAATTCTTGCTCATTCCTTGAACCCCTCAGCACCTGGTTTTTTGAGTAGATAGCTTTGACTGGGTAATCACTCTCCCTAAAATCTCATTGACAGCTCCTAAATGCCAAGATTAAAGTCTGAGTTTACTTGCTACTTTGAAATGTTAAACTATGAGTTCATTAATTTGCTCTCTGCCTCTGTATGATGCTTGCCAAAACTCTACTTTCATAACTGAGATATAAAAACCTCTCTGCTCAGACTAGGCTGCTGACCTTTGGCTTTTTTGGCAGAGAGAGACAGCTGCTATACAGCTAATGTGCACACAATATAAGTCTGCTTAATTTGATTTTGTAATGCCCAAGCTCATGACAACACTAGAGACCACCAGGAGTCCAATTCCGATTTAATCACAAAAGGGTTTTTAATTACAAGCTCAAGCAGACTCAGTGGGTAGGGAGGTGCAACCCCGAGTCTAGGGGAATGGAGATTTTTATGGGTTTCAATTGCAAGCAGGGGAGTACATGCCTTGGCTTTGCAGGATTGGGTAAGGGAAAGTGCATGCAGGGGGACAGCAGTCTTGTAATTGTAGGATTGGGTGAAGGTGAGTGTGATCAGCATGAGGTCAGTTGACCTTTAGGCTGATAGGTTTGGGTGATGTGGGCCCGATATCTAGTTTCCTGATTGGTTGGCCCAAATTGCAAAATGACTTACTGGCACCTGAGCAGGATGCCACTAAGTGTGTTGCAACTTTTCAGGAACTGCGTGGGGGCTGCTGATTTGGGGACAAAGGTCAACAGTCTCAAGATGGCATTGGAACTGTTCTCTCAATTTAAATTGGAGTCAGTGGTCCTTTCTTTGAGTCCTGGGTTCAGCAAAATCCAATCAATGAAAAACATTAAAGTAATATATTGCACAATGTAATTTTATTGTAAGTGTTGTTGACTATAAGAAAGGTATATACAGAGCATATAATGTAGAAATCTGGTGTGTTTTTCAATTGATTTTTTTTTCTGTATAGCTGTTACAGTCTGTATTTTGCAGGGGGATGTGGTGTGTTTACATCAGATGTAGAGTCTTGTGCAGTCTAAAATGAGTTTGTCCACTGAGCTACATGCTCAAGCCTTATAAAATTGGATATTAAAATACCCCAAAGTCTATGTACAGTAGATGTGGTTCCCAGCTTGCTGCTCTTGGGAAGTGTTGGAAATGAGATGAAGTCTAGTGGGGAGTCTTCAGGTCACTGGATGTGTGCCCTGGAATGGGAAGAAGGGCCCTCCAGATCCTGTGTCTCTCATTTGCTCTCAACTGTGAAGTGAATGGTTTTGCTCTGACATCTGCTCTTTGCCAGGAGTGCTGACAGGGCCCACCAGTCATGAATTGAAATGTGAGCTGAATTAAAACTTTTCAGATAAGTTACAAACATACTATAGTAGCACAAACTAACACAATAACTTTGAAGTTCTAACACTAATTTAGAAAATATAATACAATTAAAGTGAAGTAAATTAGTCTTAATATTTATTTCAAATTCATTCCTCTTCATTTTAAGATTGCTACAGAGTTATTTTCCTGGGTCTGAATACTATACCATAATGATATCTTTGCTTTCTGTTCATCTATCTCTCTACCTTTGTTTTTGGACACCTGATTATTTTGTTTGTTTTGGTAACAGCTATCTACTTCATCATTTTAGTTTTCATGAATACAAAATATCCTGGCTTCACTTAAATACAAAAATAAAAATATCAGGTATCCAATTTCATAATTAGCTTTAGAAGAAAATGGATTTTTGTAAAAAGCTCCATTGCTCTGTGACCGTATATGATGAAAAAATAATTACACACATTCATTAGTGTAATGATTTTGATATGTTATGCCCAGATCATGGAGTCCCCAAAGACCACCAGGGAGACTGAGGCATGTATATAAAAGCAAAGAACCTTTATTGGGCTTCAGCTCAGTCTCCCAGCCTTCACCTAAACAGCAGGTCAGTGCAGAGAGCCCTGAATAATGGCTGAGCAGGTTTTTATAGGGGGAGGGGGCAGGTGGTGGTAGTGGAATTGATGTATACATAATTGATGTATTACATAAGCACCAATTACAATTGTACAGCACCTATGGTGACAACAGTGACCATTCAGAGTTCAAGGGGTGTCTCTAATATTTGGCAGGACCCAATCATGGCTTTTGGGAATTTTTTGAAAATGACCAACTACAAGGTGAATTTAAGTGACCCACATGGGGTTTAGGCAGATTCAGTCCTCAGGAATGCCAGGTATGTGATTTTTAACCTCTTTGATTGTCTGCTCTGAGGGTGGTCCCTGAGTGGCTTCAGCCTTGTGCTATGTGTCTTTTCCCAGAACCAAAACTCAGGCCTACTAGTTTTTCTGGAGGTTCCAAAGCCTGTCATTTTAGCTCAGGTCTTTCATTCCCCCCTTGACTTGTGCCGGAGACTCAACCATGGGTCTGTGGGCTCAAGTCTCTCTGGAATCAAGGGAGTCACTGGCTGATATTGGGTCCTAAGAACCATTAATTGGACTGAATTTATATGTTTTCGTACAAAAGCAACAAACCTGTTAATAATGCAGGGGCCAAAATTCAGGAGTAACAGCAGAAGCACTGGAGGACCTGCCAGGGCTGTAATGGGAGTGGTGAGCCAGGACACCAGTTAAAGATGTTTTTGTACCAATTTGATTTTATTCTCTCATTTTTGGCCTTTACTGTAGATGGCCGCGTACAACAGCTAAGCTCTCTTGTACAATTCCCGAGCTATTGGCATGAAAAAACACTGTTCTTCCAAAGCTTGGCATAATTCTCCTTAGTTGATGTAATGAAATCATCTTGACTTATTTGTAACTGTTGCAGAAAAAAATTTTAAAAATTCAGATTTTTAAATATGAAGTTAAAAAGTAGAAAGATTTTATTCACATTATAATGAAATACATGTGAAAAGAGATATAACTAGGACAGGTATAAAGGGACATGGAGATAAAACAAGTCACTAAATATAGTGGGAAATGTGGGACTTGTTTTCTACAAATTCTTTTAGTTTCATCAGTACTAAATTATTACTTGATCAATAACAGAAATTTCAAAAGACTTATTTTTAGAACTGAATTGAAAAAGTATTTTGGCTTTTAGCACGTCCTCCTCTACACTGGTCAATATGATTTCCAAGTCTATTTGCAGATACACGTGCACATACACACATAACACAGAGTATAATCATGAAATACAACCCCAATAAACTACAGAAAGCAGCAGCTATTATCTCCAAACAAACTTCCAGGGACAACAGTAACAAGAAGAAACTGTTAGATCACATAGTATGTTTTTTCTATAGCCCAGATACACTTGGAGCTGGTGCAAAACAAATTAAACCCACAAGACCGGTTTAATTAGGATCATTTTGATGCTTTCCGTTCTGCTAATATCCATCTGTCCATAAGATCAGAGCAATGGGGGTAATTGGGAGAATTCTGCACTGTCATAGAAGATATGTATGTTCCTGAGTGTGTGTGTGTATGTGTCTGAGTGTGTTTGTGTATGCATCTATTTATCATATCCCAAAATATATATTGACTTGATATTGATATTTCAAGTTAAATGTTCATTTAAATCAAGTAAGGCTCTGTGTCTCTGATAATTGTTATGTGGCTGTCATATATAAACCTTGAAATTAACTAACCAACTTTAAATATTTTATTAAATATCATAAATAACTAAAATGAGGCAAAATGCATAGGCCATTTATAATAAAACTATTCTTTTTTAATCATAAAACTCTTGCTATACTAATAGCTTAGTTTATTTTATTATTCATAGGACTTCTTAATCTTGTTGGTTCATGGTTTACTATTTCAAGTTTGAAGAACCTAAATTTAAGAGTAATCTATTTCACAAAATTGGATTCTATTTTGCACCTAAAGCTTGCTTGTGACAAACTTTTACTGAGGAAAAATCTCTAGTAGAAACAATTTGTATTATAACAATTTCTTTATTCTCAATTCTTTTACTTCTTCAAAGTGTAGAATTCCTACATCTTACATTTCTCATATCTAGAAATAAAATGTTACTCTAATAAAGTATTCAGAGTATATTTCACATATTTTTCACATGATTACTGAGAGAAATGTGATCATAAAAGTACCTGAAATCAACCTGCATCCATTCACTTGTTGCACACTTATTTACAGTAATTCCAGCATAGCTGTAAAACTTCAGGTGAAGGGCATTCCTTGAGAATGAAAAGTTATCAGCTGCAATATAAAGGGTTTCATCTGGAACATAACAGTTGTAAAGACAGACACATTACCACACTTGTTCTCATCTACAAAAATTATTCACCTTGTAATATTTCTGAGATTTAGTTCAAGGTTAGGAATACAGTTCAGTACAGTTCATAGTACAGTACAGTACAGTTCATAGTCAAGTATCAATGATGAGATTGTGATGATTTCTTCCACAAGAGAAATATGCACACACACACACACACACACACAGCTCCCAAAAGTGTTTCCCCATGTGGTACTCTGGATTTTTTAATTAGAAATATCTTTGTTCCGTTTATCAGTGAACAAATTTTTAAAATGTTTATCTCAGAGCAATCAGAAAAAGACACAATTAGAAGTAAAAATTACAGTCACAGTGCCAATGGTTTGTTGTGATACCATCCAGTAAGTGATAACAAACTAAAGACAAGTATTAGGAGCACAGATGTTTCCAGAAATGGCCATTTGATTGGACTTGTACAAATTTTAAACTAGTACAATTTTGCATGCAAGAAACATACTTAAGAATAACAAGCAGGAAATAAATGTTCAGCCTATTAAATTTGGAATTTAATAATAATTAGTATGTTAAGTACAAAACACTTAAATGTTTGGAAACTCATTTGTGGTTTTTTTTTGTTTTGTTTTGTTTTGTTTTTTGGTATCAGGGATTGAACTCAGGTGTACTCACAACTGAGCCACATTCCCAGCCCTATTTTGTGTTTTTTATTTAGAGACATGTTCTCACTGAGTTTCTTAGTGCCTCACCATTGCTGAGGCTTTGAACTCAGGACTTTCCTGTCTCAGACTCCCAAAGTTCTGGGATTACACGAGTGTGCCATCGCACCTGACTTCATTTATGTTTCTAATGACATTTATTTTTGAGGCAGTGGTTTTCCGTCTTCATTTGAGCATTTTGAAGCTCTTGAGTAATTGACTGGATCATTTCCAAAACCAGGTAGGCAGCATTAAACTACTTCTAATGTAAACCCTCAGAACCTTAGGTTTCCTTCTTGTCTAATAATCATTTCAAGATTTATGTAGAAGGCTTATGCTTCATGAGAAATTTGGAGGTTGTAGAGGAGATCTTAGTGATAATCAACCTCATCACTAACTTAATCATCTTTAATCTCTTCCACTTGAGAAACTCCACCTAAAATTGTTTGCAGAGTGAATGCCCAAGTACACTGGAGAATGCATATGGCACTAGCCTACAAAAAGACAATAGGCAGTCTTCTTTTAAAGGGACCACAGAGGAGAAAAGGGGAAAAGCAATGAGTGGAAAACACTAAAACAATTTTGGAAGATGTCTAGGTGTTATCAGAGTCCAGTCCTTGGGTCCAGACATTGTGGAAATGGGAGTGGACCTACAGGAATTTTAACACAGTGAAAGCTTCACTGGTGCTTGTGCTTGAGGAAGAAGAAAGATGCAGCTCTGACTGGGTGTGTGGCCTTTTGGCTCCTCCAACAAAGGGCATTGGTTATATTTCTATCTTGGCACTGCAGGGTCAGGCTAGAGACTAGGAATTTTCAATGGTTTGGGGCATATTTTCCCAAGGTGTTTTTCTTTCAGCATGTTTTTTGAGGAATAAGAGGACATCTTGGACTCCTGAAACCATTATATATTCTCTCAGTTTTCTAGCCTGCATAAACACATTTTACCTTGAGGTAAAGATGAGTTGCTGTAGCTGCTAAGAGTACAGGTGTGGGGAAGAAAACTTAAATCATCAAAGTAATAAATAAAGGGCCTTGGGGTTTTACTTTTCTCTTTGAGGCAATGCCATATTTAGCATGCTCTTGTTTCCTTTATCCATGAAGTCTTTGGAGATTTCTGGGGAAGTCATCAGGCTGAATGATGTACCTGGTTTCTGAGGTGGAACAAGATCAAAATAATGAGATAAGAAGGAAGAACACACACCATACATGTAAGAGGTAAGGAGGGAGAGCACGAAAAATTACATGCCATACTTTCAATTATTGACAGACTTAGGGCCGCAGCAGTCAGTTTTTCCTTTTTCATGGGGGTTCCTGATTATCTCATAGGCTCTTGTGAAAGTGGAAAACCACCCCCAAAGACAACAGTCCTAGTGTTCCCCAGATGGGTGAAGCTTGTGATCCCTGTATTTTCCCCACTTTCATATCCATAGACACAGGACAGACAAATGAAACTTCAAAAGGCCATAAAACCAGGTAGAGGAAGCCAGGCTCTGTGGTGTGTCAGCTACCCTGTCCTGTGGCTAAATCAATTCACTATGTTGTGAGCAGTTCTTGATCCCACTCTAGGCCCTGCAAGTCCAAAAAGAAATGGAACAGACCACAGGAGCTGCCTCCTCTCCAGGAAGAGAATTCTGGCTGCCAGAAGGTCCCCTCCCATCATCTCGCGGACCTTTGAATCAATTACAGAATAGTTCCATGAGTTTGAACTGTTCCCACAGAACTGCCCATTTGAAAGCTTGTCTCTAATGGGACTGCTTGTGAGGTATCATATAAACACTCCCAAACATTAGTACTTGTTAGGTCTGCTCAGGGTCTAAGATGCTCAATTAAGGAAACTGGTGAGCGGAGCTGCTGCAAGCCAGATGTGACATCACTAGTGGACACGCCTCCTGTCAATCAGTGAGTTTTCCTGACCCATTCAGGAAGGACTCTGGCCTTCTCTTCCTGTTCCCAAGCACTCCCCTTCCTGACCGGGTTTTCTTGAAATTCTCTATGCAAATAAGATCCAGCGCCATTTCTCCTGACACACTCTGATGGACAGGGGATTTGGTCCCAGGGTGCACATTTCAATAAAGCCTTGCCTAGTGGCTTAATTCATCTTCTCCTGGTCGTGTGATCTTCACAGTACTCATTTTCACCCTGAGAGGCTGCCCAGTGTTATACGTTCATTTCACTAAAGCTGTCACCAGGTTTTGAACACTTAGAGTTTGCTACTATATGATTGTCAGTTGTCCTTTTCTGCATTCTCTCTTTTTCTCTGTGTGTGTCTCTCTCTCAATACAGTAGTATTAACCCCCTCATCACTTTCATGGTTTTATTTTATAAGCATTCAGTTACTCAAGTATAATGAGAAGAATGAGTACAATATCATGATATTTTAAGAGAGAGAAACAGAGTGAGAAAGAGAAAGAGAGAGACCACTCACTTAAAATTTCTTATTTTTTTTTTTTTTTGTCATGGTGGTACTGGTTATAAAACCCAGGGCCTTGTGCATGAGAGGCAAGCACTCTACCAACAAAGCTATATTTCCAGCCCACAGTGTATGTTATTAATTTTTCTATTTTAATACAATTATTGTGGTTTAGATATGAAGTGTCCCCAAAAAGCTCATGTGTGAGATGATGCAACAATGCTCAGATAATGAGACCAGATAATGAGAGCTTTATCCTAATCATTGGATTAACCCACTACATGGATTAACTGGGTAGTAACTGTAGGCAAATAGGCTGTGGTTGGAAGAAGTATGTCACTGTGAGTATGACTTTGGGGTTTGTATTTGTCCCTGATAAAGAAATCTCAATATCTATCTCTCTCTCTCTCTCTCTCTCTCTCTCCTCTCTTCTCTCTGGTTACCATATTCTGAGCTATTTTCCTCCACCATACCCTTTCTCTATGATATTGTACCTTACCTCATGCTAGAGTTATGAAGTTATCTGTCTCTGAACTGACATCTCTGAACCCCAAATAAACTATAATTCCTCTTTTCTCAGAAACAAAAATGTAAACTCAAACAATGCACATTTAAGTATTGGCTGAACTCACACACAACCCCCTACTGTGAGGTAGTCTGTATTTTTAGCAAAGGAGCCCATGTAGGTCTTCAAAATCAGTCAAGCTTTCACAGACTAGCCTACGCTTGTAGATTAGAGATTGTGAAAGGCATTGCAGAGGTAGGGAGGAAACAATGATGAGTTCTGCTGGGCCTATATTGGCCTGAAGAGGCCTGCTGGGTATCAGTTATAGAGCTTAGAGGAAATATAACTGGAAAAAGGCCGAGTGGAGGTGTGAAGCAGGGATCTAAGGAATGGGTCCAGAAAGAGCTGAGGACCCAGGGTGGGAGTCTTTGTTTTTATCCATGCTTAAAACTGGAGACCAGGGAAGAGCACGGATGAAAGAGAGAGAGAGAGACAGAGACAGAGACAGAGAGAGCAAGACCAACAGTGTGAGCAAGAGAGAGAGCCAGTAAGGAGGGTTTAGCTCAAAGTCGCCATTAGGTAAATAGGTACAGATGGCAAAAGGTGACCATGGTGCCAGGAATTACAGTCCCAGAGATGGTAGCCTAAACAAGTCCAAGATCAAGGGAAGAATAAGAGAGGATAAGCTCATGTAGGTAACCATGTCCAGTGTATTTCCTGATAGAAAAGTAGAGAAATAATGTGCAGGTGGGGTGCCAGGAGTATGGGCTTTTAGATGAGGAGCAGCACAGCATGTTGTTGTTCTGAAGGAAAAGATCCAGCCACCAGAGTAGCTCAAGGTGCAGGGAGAGGACATCATTAATGAACAGGGTGGCCTGAGGAGGCTGTGCAAACTCCAAGGTATGGGGGAATGTGTAGGAAAGACTTTGATGTTAAGTAGAGAAACAATTCCACAACACATCTTTAAACGTGGCACAAAGATTTTATTTCTGATCAATTGGTGCTCCAGGTACAGGGACCACTGCAAAACAATCCCACTACATATGGAAAAAAGAGATTAAGCTAATCTCTGCATATAGAAAGGAAAATTGGATATGTAGTCAAAAAGCAGGGTGAGCAACAGTGGATGGAAAAATGAGTAAGAGGAGATACAGATATGCAGGGATTATGGTTCAACCAAAAGATTCTGCTGAAGATAGGCCTAGGTGATCAGAGATGTTACCTGGTCATGGCAGAAGCTGAGGAGCCTGGTCAGATTTGGGGAACTGCTCAATCTGGATTTGACATTAAAGTGCACAGAGGGCACAGAGGACAGATCAGGGACCTGAATACTGCTTGGATCAGCCAAGAATCTCTCTCAGGACAAACAGAGAGGGGGAGCATGGGGCTCAATTTCTAGGATAGTTGCAGTTATGGGTGATGAAGTGTTATGGACTGAGCATGGGACTGCCCTAAATTCAGGCCATGTCCCTGTTTCTCTCTCAGCTTGGTGAAAGCAGAGAAAAGGTAGACAGATGAGCCCACCCGGTCTGGGTTTTGCCAGGGAGAGCAAGACAAAGGGATGATGAAGAAAAAACCTGCATTCACAAGGACATGCCTGTAGGCTGGGCTGGTTAGGAGGGATTCATTAATCCCTACCCCAGGGGAGTGTAGATAAATAGACAGTTAAAATGTGAGTGTCCAGGTCATGGTGACCTCCCAACCTTGTGTCCCACACTGGGTGTTTCACTACACTTGATCCTGAAGCATTCCACTGCTGGACCCCAGGTTCTGACACTTCATTGAACCAATCTTGTAGTGAACCAATCCTGTAATAAGCTCTGGGACTCTTGGCTCAGGTAGTGAATCTAAGGAAGGGCTCAGACAATGGGCAGATTTCTCCCTCAGGGAACTGAGATTAGTGAAGAAGCCTGCCTGGGAGAAAAATGTGGGAGCTGAATTAGCATGGGAAATTCTCTAGGGAGTATGGGACTCCCACATTCTGAGAAGCTCCACACAGTGAAGCTTCAGGCAATTAAGGGGATTCACTGTTTCTTTCCTTTCTTGAATTTATAGACCCTCAAGATGGCTGAAGTTGTTTTTAAGGTTCATCTCCAATGTTTCTATTCACAAACATGAATATTCAAAGTGAACTTCACTCAGATGTAGAAAAGTAGCCGATATTTTGCTGTGGCTTGGGTCCTTAGAGCAGTTCGTTGTGACACTCAGCCATGGCCTGGTGTGCACTGGTGTGACAAGTCCTCCTGACACCAGACTGGCCACTGGTTCATACCTGTTCTGAAGCATCAGGAGACAGGGAAAGGTCTCAGGTTGTGACCCCAAGGAATCAACAGAGTACTACATGTGTGCCTAGCACTCTGTTTGGAGCATGGAGCACAGGGAGGCCCTGAATCTTGAATGGAAACTGCTGCAAAGTAGGCACTGCCCATGTGATAGAAAAGGCACCATCTTGATATGTCCCACCAGTGCCTGGGCAGCAGAAGAATGGTGGAGAGCTCTTTCTTTCAGGTGCTACCATGATATGTGGTATATTATGTAATATCCATTACACAATATGTGCTGAATATGTGTCCTTGCTCCCACTGGCTTCTTCCTTTTGTGGGCACAGAGAACCCCAGTTCACGGAGTTTTATCACTTTCATAAGCTGACATAATTATCGAAGTCCAGGCCTGATAATCCACTCAAAACATGTTTCAACTCACACAACAATGTTCTGACTGGTAGGGGAGGTTCAACCAGCCCCTTATGCAGGACAAGGGTACACCTTTCTCTCCACATCTTTGATCACAATACATTCACCTATGCCAACCATGCCATTACAGAACTATGACTTGTAGCACTGTGTCATAATATTTATGAAATGACTTAGACATAAAAAATATCTCATTCAGTGGGTTGTTTTAAGACAAGTAGTTTTCTCTCCTCAGAAAAGAGAAAAAGAGATACTTTCTGGATGGAGCCCTGGATCTATGAGCATGACCAGACACACCTATCTTTTTAGTTAGATGAACAAAAGCTGTAGTGTTGGCTTCTACTACATCAATTAAGACAAAAACATGCTCAATTTAAATTTCACCATATTTAAATGTGAAAGTGGCCACAACTGACTGTTTAGTTAAGAAGAAACATCTGAATCTCAAATTTCCAAAAATTGAAATGGAATATGATCATTACAAAAGCTTGCCTGGAATGCTGCACTGTTCTTCCTAGGAAAATTATATACATATAATTAGACTGTTCCAACCTAGGTGCCTGCCTCATCTTCTATGAGATATGGGGGGCAGCTTCACTCTGTCTTTGCAGTTTGTATATTTTTTCTAATCTTGAATAAATCTTTGTGTGTACCTTGCTTTTGATTTGTCTTGAAACTCTTTTCAGTGGTGTAAGTAAGTCTAGGACCCATGAGGAGTGAATTTGAGGTCCCACTGTTATCTTGTAGGAAACATCTCCTACAGCTTACCTGTGCGAGTTTCCCAAGGGAGACCCCAGGGATGAGGTTACTTATTGCTTGAAGGTGGTTTGTTGTTGAGGAGGCTAAACAAATGGTCATGTCATGTCTTTCTGTACTGCTGGACATCTAAGGCCAGAGAGCACATGGATGTCCCATAGAATATGGCCTCTATGCTCAATTCAGCATGATGGAAGCATTTTGGACTCTGTCTCTCACTTTTTTTGTTTAATTTAATATTTTGGTACCAGAACTTGAACTCAGGGGAGCTAAACCACTGAGGCACTTCCCCAGCCCTGTCTCTCCCAGCCTGTTCTTACGTAGAGAAGATGCAGATAGCTGAGCCCAGTGGGTCTGGATTTTGCCAGGGTGAGCAAGACAAAGGGATGGGGAAGCAAAAACATGAAATACATGGACATGGCTTCAGGCTGGGCATGTCCTTCACTCTATTTTTTTTTTTTTGTTTGTGTGGTTTTTTTGGTACCAGGGATTGAACCCGGGGCATTTGAACACTGAGTCAACTCCCCAGCCCTATTTTGTGTTTTATGTAGAGACAGGGTCTCACTGAGTTGCTTAGTACCTCACTGTTGCTGAGGCTGGCTTTGAACACTCTATTCTTCTGTCTCAGCCTCTCAAAGTGCTGGGATTACTGAACTCAGCTTGTTTCCCATTTTTTGGTGTAACCTGCCCTCTGATCTAGGCAGTCTGGGGTGATCTACAGCCCATGATGTGGCAGATAGATCACAATTTTCAAAGTGCACATGGCAATATTTCTGTCCAAGTGCTCTTTAGGATTGTGCCATGCTCCCCTGAGAGGCAGAGTGTATTTCCTTTCCCCTTGAAGTCAGTTAGGTCTTTCTGTTTGCCATAATGAGTGGAAGAAAGGGGTGATGGTGACATCTGAGGGTAGATCTTAAAAGGTGACTTGCCTTTGGCTGGCATATGATAAGGAAGCACAGAACCTTCTGTACAGTCCTGTTCCAAAGGTCCAGCACACAGCTTCAGTGAAGGTCTGCATTGACAGTCACATGAGGGAGCTCCAGAAAGTTTCAGCCTCAGCCATCATGCTAGTAGCACTAAGCAAGGCGGAGCTGCACACAGACAAGCTACCCTTGCTGAGGGCTGCCCAAATTGTTGACTCAAGCTCTGTGGGAGGAGCTGGGATTGTAGCTCAGTGGTAGAGTGCTTGTCTCACATGTGTGAGGCACTGGGTTTGATCCTCAGCATCACACAGAAATAAATAAATAAAATTAAGATATTGTGTCCATCTACAACTAAAATATTTTAAATACAGACTTAGGGGAGCATGGCACTGCTGAGAGAGCCTTCCCTCAGAATTCTCTGTGAATAAATGCATGACTGAGGAGATGGTTTGTCTCTTGCATGAGTTGAGAACTCTGATTGAGAGGAGCTACTCTAGGTTGGAGAGCAGCAGGAGCATGATTCTTTTCAGTTCTATAAAGCAAGAATAAGGAGAAGTATCACTGACTGGCACTTTCTACTTAATGGAAATATTCACAGAGTATCAAAAAATTATGAGGTATCTGCATCCTGCCTACCAATCTGCAAAACAGCTGTGTTCTGATCTGTGCAGAAACTACATTTTTAAAAATGTAGTTAACATCCTCACCAGAAGCAGCAGCAACAGGGGTGCTGTGAGGCCAAATCAGGTACCCAGCAAAGACATTCATGAGGCATTACACAACACATGGAAATTCCTTAGGATAAATTTTATCAGGAGATTGGCCTTTAATTTTACTTACAAAACATACTATCTGAGGATGTATAAACCAGCAAAGCTCACATAGTCCATTTTATTACAATAATGCTCACCTGTTATTATGTGACAGGACAGGCAAGCATTCACAGCCCTCTCTCTCTCCATCTCTTTAGTTGATGATGAAGGCACAGTTGGGCCTCCTTGGGCTTTCCTGATTACCATGACTTACACTCCTAAACTCCAAAAATATCACCAAGATGGTGAAGATTTGAGGGCACTACTAGTGCAATGCCCACCACACTGTGGTGTAGTGGGGAGGTATGGGTACTGGCTGAAACCTTTGTTCCCACCTCCTACAACTCCCACACCTCTACTCCTGCAATCACAGAACCAACCTCCATGTAGGGCATCATGCATAGAACAGCAGGCAGCCTTATCCATCAGCAACACTTTTTAAACCCTTGTTCTTCTGCCTTTGAGAGTGATTTCACCATGATTTTTTAGGGCACAGGGTGGTGCAGATCACTCATTCTATACCGAGTTCAGCAAGGCAGGAGTCCCACAGCACTGGGCAGGAGAGAAACAACCTATCCTGGACACTCTGGCTCCATGAGCTTTCATTCCTCTCTCCCTCTGCACCTAGGTGGTGGCCAGATCACAAAAGGCAGCTGGGAATGGGCAGAAAAGTGTGGATTTTCCTCTCAGAGCCTTAGACCTCTGGGTCACCCAGACACCATTACAGGTCTAAATCCTTTCACTTTTAGAGTTGTTCTTTGGGAAAAATTAAATTTTTTTCTGAGTCTTATTGCTTCATGTTATTCTTTCTTATAGTCTGTCAGTCCACATCTTAACAGATGCAGTAAGTTTACCCATTTGCCAAGCACCACATTAAGCCCTCAGCACCAGGTCTCTTTGAAAAATGTGCCCAAAATCACCTGTTCCCATTGGCTGAACTAGTCCTCCATAGTGGAGGATAGACAAACCCTTCAGGACTCTCACCCTCTGTGTTAATTCTACCTAGGCCTTGCCACAGAAGCCTAGCCTCCCAGCTTGTCCTGCCCATGCTTTCCCCACCTTCTGACTGGGGCCCCAGTAGGGGCGGTGCTCCCATCCCTCACTCTCAGCAAGCTATCTGGAAAATGGTGGAGAAAGAGCTATGCTCCTTGCCCGATCCTGGAAGGAGGGCACCCTTTAGTGTCTCCACTTGGGTGTACCCAGTCTCTCAGCCAGCCTCCCCTCTCCTATTAGGCTTTTGTGATTTCTATGAGCAGCAGAAAACCAAGGAGCCCAGGGACTCTAGAGACCTCTCAGGTGGGAAGCCTGACTGGACAAGGGTAGCTGCAAATCATCCCCTGGGGGGCTCTGTACAACACACTTGGCACCCTCCAACCCGACAGCTGCACACTGATGGATAAGCACCTGGTGTGCCATTCAACCCTTCTGTACAGCTGCACCACTTCACCTCTGGCAAGCTACTGGAGAGGAGCCTGCCAGAGCATGTGCCGGACCAAAGTGAAACTGAGTCGGCGAGGGAGCTGCGGATGATAAAAAACACACACAACAAGGATTCTGAAGAAAAGGAAGCTTGTTTATTTCAGCACTCTAGGCTTATATATCTTTCCTACCCCCAGGAGGCCTGGGAGGCGTGGGAGGCCTGGGAGAACAGGAACTGCAGATCCTGGTGTGGAAATTGCTCAGACTGCAAAACAAGCTCAGACCACCTGTGGCTTTTCTCAGAAATCAGGGTACAGCTAGTTCTGGTAAACACCAAGTAGAATACTCTCACAGAGCCTACTTGGAGAGAATTCCAAATTCTGAATCCGAATCCGAGGTGGCATTTCATGGTCCGCCCGCCCCATTGCATTGCACTCCTGTGTTCTGGAAGAGCATCAGACCACCTTCCTTAGCACTGCACACTGCCAGGGCATGGTGCAGCTGAGACTGCCACAGCCAACCCAGTGCTTCCCAGTGAGTTTTATGCCTATGTGTACAGCAACAGGGCAGAAGGAGGTCACCCTCTGCAGAATGGGTGGGGGGCAGAGCACGATTATAGGGATGCATTTTTGTTTGCGGCTTAAGGAGACACAGTAGCCACTGATGGACTTGTCTTGGGGTGGAGCAGGTAGCAAGTGCAGTGAGTGTCCAGAGTCCAAACCAAGCCTAGCTGTTATAGGCTTCCTATATCTCCTCTCCTAGAGACAGGCCAAAGATGGAAGGTCCTAAGAATACCTGCAACTTGTACCTGGGGTTCTGCAGAAAACTGCTGGTGTGGTTTTCTTTTCACTTTCCACATCTGTGCATTCTCTTGCAGCCTGCTTCCTAACCTGTCAAGAGGTGTGAGCTGTTTCCTAAGAGGTGGTTTTGTTGTTTTAGTTTTGTTTTGTTTCCAACCTCTTGTGAGTTTTTGAAGATCTGTTTTTTACAAAGCTAAAAGGCTGTGTGTTTCTGGAGTGATTTTTCTAAAGGTTCACCATAGTTTGTGTGACCAGCTCCCCGCGTTACTAGGTACTGCAGATAGAATTGTTCCCCAATCCTTTGAGAAGAGTGTGAGATAAGAGGCCCCCAAAGGATGGGGATAGGGATTTGAATTAGTTTTTTCTCCTTCTGACCAGAATATCTGACGCAAACACCTTAGAGAAGAACAAGTTTATGTGAGCTTACAATTTCAGAGTTGGCAGTTCCTGGTTAACATGCTCCATTGCTTTGGGCCTGAGGCAAGCAGAATATCCTGAAGGAAGTGCATGCTGAGAAAACTACTCAGCTCATAGCCAGCTGGGAGGCAGAGGAGAGAGGGAGAAAGTCAGATGGACAGAGAGACAAAAAATATTCTTATATTCTTCTTCGACACACTCCTAATGGCCTAAAATATCCAGCTATTCCTTAGAACCTATAATTACAAATAGTTCCCAAAAATCCATCAAATTATGAATCCTTCTGTGGATTAACCCACCAATGATCTCAGAGCCCTCTTGATCCAATCACTTCCAAAAACTCCCACCTCTGAATATAGCTGCATTGAGGACAAAGACTTCAACACATGATCCTTTAGGGGGACAATTTTGATTCAAACCATAGAAAACACCCCAGCATTGGCATTCTGGGATCCCTGTGTTGCAGTGGGGGCAGAGAAGCAGGAAGTTGCACAGGGCAAAGTGAAAGTACAGAAGTCAATGGTGTTCTCTGGGTAGAGTGTTGTAACAGTGGCACATGTGCTCAGGTATTTGCTCATATGGGGATCAAACCCCCACCTTGGTACAAGTAGATGTGTTCAGGTGAGAGCCAACAGCCTGTGCTGGGACACCTGCAGAGAAATTCTTCATGCTGCTTTATAGACTGTGCTTATCTGGTATGCCCAATGAGAGTGTGGGTACCAGGCTATAGGCTGAATTAGTAGAAATACAGATAGCTGTCCCTGCTATGGCCTTTTGTTAATGCATTTCTTGCTCTGCACCCTGACTCATAGAATAGGATGGATGCAGGCAACTTCTTAAATCCAAGGACCATGAGCCACTTTCCCCCACCCCCATTCCCTTCAATTACCAACCACTAAAAATTCATGGCACTGATAGTGGAGAGGTAGACTCACACTCAGGAGATGACCACAGGGTTTTGGCAAAGCCCTACATGGGTCTTTTTTAGGATCTGTTTCCCTGTAGCTAAAAAGCCTCACTCTAACTGAGCAGCTTTGGCTCACCTGGATGTGGCTCTCTAAGCAGCTCTCCTGGGGACCAGCTAGACTTAGGATGCCCTTTTGCTGATGAGGGGACAGGACCTGTGGTAGAGCAGGTGGGCAGGTACTCAGAGTGGAGGGACCTTTCCCAGTTTATGCTCAGGCTCACACGCATGCTCCCTTAACACCACATCACACTCTTCTTATGAAGATGTGCTCATAGGGCTTGTTCATGCATATGTCCTCTCACAGTATGAACAGCTTCTCTCGCACCCCACCTTCAGGGACCCGAGCTTCTCTCACACCCGACCACAGGGACCCGAGACCCTTTCTACCCATACACACACACACATAGGTACCGACACATATACAAGGACACATACCTCTTCATAGACTTGGCATTGACCATCACGTGCCAGGTACAGTAGCAAGGATCCTTCCTCTGAAAATGATTTGAGTTGTGGTCTTTCTTTGCTCAGCACAGGCACAGCTCTTCCCATTCCATGGGGAAGACCTGACCCCTGGAATCACGTCCCCCTGCATGTGCCAGGCTTCCTCTCACCCAGCTCTGTCATAGCTACTCAGCAAACCTTGCCCCTTTTCTCCCTGGCCCAGCTTCTTGGCATATTTTTCCTACAACCTCTGGCTGCAATAAGGACCTGTGCTTTCTTAGGCAGACCCCAGGATCTTCTGCTCCTGGTGCTGAAGAACCACCTCCCAGTATATGACAGGCCCCCCTCTTACTCCCAGGCCACCCCTTTACAGGAGGCCTGGGGATTCGCCTCTGCCTTTACCATAGGTGTCAGAATGGGCACCTGGGGACAGAAAGATCCAACTCCAACTACTTTATTTCTCTTTTGCCTTCTTCTTACTCTTTAACCAGAGACCAGTAGAAGACACATTGTCCCTCACTTAGGTCATGCCCTAACTCCCAAGCCCAGCTGCTGAGTTCCTTTCCTGAGTCTCCAGGAGCTGCCTGCAGCCTTCACACAGACTGGGCTAACTGATAAGCTGTTAAGGGTGGGGTGTGGGAGCAGAGAGCAAGAGGGGGAGTCTATTGAACACAATTGTTACCTTGCATTTGTCTTTGCAAAATTGCTTTAAGATGGCCTAAGTCAATGATAGGTTCCTTGGTAGTGTGAAGAAAACTGATGCCTTCTCTTAATGGGGAGCTCATGGCCTTTTAGCCCTGGAGGAGAAATCTAATTAAAAAGTATATTTTCTGGGGCTGGGCTTGTGGCTCACTGGTAGAACACTTGCCTAACACATATGAAGCACTGGGTTCGGTCATCAGCACCACATAAAAATAAATATAATAAAGACACTGTGTCTATCTACAACTAAAAAAATATTTTAAAAAGTATATTATCTGTTCAAATGGATACTTGGGTGCCAAGAAAGTGAGAGGCTTGGTAGCTGCAGCTTCCCCTAGTGTCTGTACTTTCTCTCCAACCTGTTAGAGAATGCCCTAGGTCTGGTTTTAACTAGGGAAGGCAGGTAGCATCAGTAGCCATGTCATGGAGGGCTCACAGCTTGCTGGCCTTGTGCTTTATGTTACCTTATTTGCTAAATCCTTTTAATTTTTCTGACAACCCTGTGAGAGCTGTAGTTTTGTTTTACCCTTTCAGACTTGAGGATGCTGAGGCTCTCTGTTTTAGTCAGCTTTTTCACTGCTATGATCCAAAACATGACAAGAACAAGTTTAGAGGAGGAAAATTTATCTGGGGGCTCACAGTTTCAGAGGCCATTTCTCAGGGCTCCAGGTGAGGAAGGACATGATGGTGGAAGGGTGTGGCCAGGGAAATCAGCTGGGAACATGGCACTAGGTAGCAGGGTTGTCCTCAGCTGTGACAAATTATCAACCTAATGACCCACCTCCTCCAGCCTTGTCCTCCTTGCCTACAGTTAATTCTGATCCATGGATTAATTCACTCATTAGATTCACATCTCATATCCCAATCCTTTTACCTCTAAACATGACTGCATTGTCTCACATATGAGCTTTTCGGGGAACACATCATATGCAAACTAATGCTCCTGTAGCCTCTTGACACTGTGGTCCATAGAGAAAGCTGAGAGACTCCTCCAGCTGGGTCCTCTGCCTTTTAGCAAGCTCCTTCTTTAGGCCATTGATACTGGGTTGTAGGGATGGGGCCAAAGAAAAGTCATAGAAGAAAAAGTGACCCTAAGCCTGACCACTTAGTACTGGTTGGCCTAAACAGCCTCAGGACCCAGATCTGGTGGTGTGTTTGTGATATTGTCTTCAAACACTTGAAGTCAGAGCCCTTCTGGGTCTCAGTGCAGTTCTTAGGTCCGAGGGATGGCTTATCTGATGTTAGGGTGTCCCATGGGGTGAAAAACCAAAGAGCCATAGTGGGGAATGAGCAGGCTCCTCTATTCTGGTATTGGGGCAGCCCTCTGGCCAGAACACCAATTATGGGGCACTGCACCCAGCATCTGCCTAGACACTGGACAGAGCTGCTGTGCTGTGGAGAGGGGTACAGGGATGGGAGGCTGGGCTTCAGTGGGCTTGTAAGTGACCCTCCATGTGCAGGTACAGCCCTCCCCATCCTCAGTGCACTGGAAAAGACTGGGAAAGAGAGAACACTTTGAATGCCCAAAAGACAAAGGGAGAGATTTGAAGAAGCAGCTCACCTCCCAAGTACTACTACCACTTTCTTCCCTCCTGAAAATTGGCTATATTCCACTGGCTTCATTTTCTTTCTGTGGGTACCTGTGGGGGTAGAAATTTTCTGAAAGGGCTTCTGTGCTGAGAAAGCACTGGGCTGAGCTCTGGCTCTTTCCAGTTCCATCCCTGGATGTGAAATCTCTGGCTCCCAGCCCATGGGCTGTCTATGTCATTGTCATTCTTTACTTTCTCATATCCCTCCCCTTTCTCATTTCTGCAGTGTGTTTTTTGGGTGAGTGACTTAATGTAGCAACAACAGTATCACTCAGTTTGATGAAAATGTGGAAGAGGTAGTGATGCCTAGGAATCTTCTAGTGCTGAGGGTGCACTTGGGGAGACAGCAGAAGGGCCTCGTGGCTTTCATGTGGTTAGTTTGCAGAAGAAGTTGAGAAGTAAGAAAATACTAAGCAAAGAACTCATTTCACACACATATCAAGTGAGGTAAGGGTTGGAGAGGGCATTGGACAGCCAGGAAGATAGCATGCCCCAGTTGTACCTTGTAGGGGAAGCTCAGGCATTCCTCCCCTCTTTGCCCAAGGCAGGAGGCTGTGAAGTGTGTGGATGCCTGAATTGTCCACTGTGAGGTGCTGAACAATATCAGGGAAGGTAAGGAGGCAGAAAGGTGCTGTCATTCCATAGATCCTCTCTAGCTTGAATTTCCTCCTCAAACTTTTTTCTCAGTGTAACAGGTAGATAACAGGTGTTGGTGCTAGGTTAGGTGTAGGGTTTCTACTCATCTTGGTCATGAGCCTTCCCCGCTTGTTTCTGAGAAGCAGACTTCATTCCAGCCACCTCCTCCACTTAGGAAACAGATCCACAAGTTGATAGGGACATTGCAACATTTACTGTTGCTATGACATGTTCAGTCTGGATTTAGGCCCATCACAAGTTGGAAGCTACAAAGCACTTATTCAGGACACTCATCCAGCAGTGTCTTCAAGTCTTGACCAAGGAACACTTCTATCTTCTTTGCTTCCCCAGCCTCATCTCTATGTAGGGGTAGGCAGAATACATGTGATGATAGGCAGGACTGCCCTATCTCAGTGGCTATGTACTGTCCACTTGTGTCCTCCAAGCCCTGGGAGTGTTTGTTTTCTTCATCCACTCCACCTCCAAGCCTGTTTTCGTGGAAAAAGCTGGGGAATTGTGCCCCTTTGTCTTCCATGGATTGGAATCTCACCATGGGGACCTTCGTACTTCTGCAGACTCCAACATTTTATATCTGATCACCTTCCTTCCAGGTAGGCCTCCACTGGATTGTTGGGTCTATAAGATGGCAAATTTTTTGAGTTTACTTTTCTGTTATGGAGGTAAAATTGCTGTAACATAAATTCACCATTCTACAGTGAATAAATGACATACACTGAAATGCACACACAGTGGTTCACTGATATCACATGCATTCTATTTGCATCATCTCAATAAGACATCCTACCTATAACATGGTTATTGACCATTCACCTACCTTCCCAAGGCCTCTGTATACAACCATCTGCCTTCTGTCTCTGGATTTGCCTGTTCTGAATACTTCATTTGAATGGGTCTTTTTGCCTGGCTGCTTTCAATCACATGATATTTTCAAGGTTCATTTGTGTAGCAGGATGTCATTCCATTTTAAGGGTCATTGATATTTCTTTGGATACAGAACATGCATTTATTCATTCATCTCTTGATGAATATCTGGTGTTCTTTGCCTTTTGGTTCTTATGAACACTGTTATGAACAGTCAGTCCTATGCAAACACGTGTTTTATTCCCTGTTTTTATTAGTGACATTTCTAGGTAAAATATTTCAGTTTTTCAAGAATTGCTGTACTGTTTTCCACAGTGGCTGTACCCTTTTACATTCCCAGATATAATGTGTATGGGGTCCAGTTCTTCACATCCTTGCAAACCCTCATTAATTTTTGAAATTCTGGCCCTGCTAGTAGGTACAAAGTGACATCTCATGGCGATTTTGGATTTCTTTTCACTAGGGTGAGGTCTATTGAGCACTTTTGCATATGCTTCCTGGCCAGCTGTGCATCTTCTTTGGAGAAGTCTCTTCAAGTACTTTCCTGTGTTCTGCTTTGGTAGCTGAACTGGCTCACCCAGGCTGCCTGCATATCCTCCAGTCAGATTGAAACTAGGGAGGGCAACAATGGTTCCCATAGTTGATTACTGACATTTCTGCCAGAAGCTGAGGGCATCACAGAGTCATCAGATGCTAGAACTAAATTGTAAAACTTTAGTCCTGAAAGACAGCTGCCTAGCTGCCTGTTGTTAGAAGACAAGTGGCCTGTGTATGTTCAGGGACAGTTTGAAGTAAGCAACCATGAAAGTGTGTGTCTATTTTTCCTTCCTGGTCTGGAAATGCCAGGGCAACCTCACCCTTTGTGCTCAGGATACATTTTATGTCATTTTACTCCTTGCTGTTTCTTTCCATAGGGCATTCATTGGGAGCCTGGGAGCATTGTCAGGAGAGGGAGAGAGAGCTGGGGTCCTCTTGAGAGGCTTCTGTGTGTGCTAGTGCCATGAGCATGACCTGTTGTCCCACCCCAGCATCATGGACATCCTACAAACCAGGGAGGCTTGAATACCTCAGCCCACTGGCTCCCAGCTCAGCATCTGGCCAGCCAAAGTGAGCCTTCCTGTGGCTCAGGGCCAGAGTGTATTGGGGACACATGCCTTAGCATGCTCACTTTGCACCAGAGAAGATACCACTACGTGGTTACAGCAGCTCCTTGAGATATCTATCTTCAGCTCCCTCACCATTGACATTAGGGTAGTGCGAGTAGCTACATGAGTTTGGAATAATGAGTGAGGTTGAAAAGAAACACACTCTGGTGGGTGTGTAGGGACTGTATATTTACCTCATGCTCTGTAATCATTGGACAAATGCCCTGATATGTGTGGAGGCAAACATTGGTACTAGGGCAGAGGCTTGCCCAGGACAGGAAGCAGAAAGAGTTTGTGCAGGCAGGGAGGACAGGGAAACTGAGCACCTAATTTTATGTGTAGAAATCAGAATTGGGAACATGATTCATAAATCAAATAAGAGAAACCATGAACACAGAGATAAGCAAGTAAGTAGAAATTTATAAAAGAGGAGGTTAAGCTTCAGAAGTGTAAGAAGGCCCCCACTGGAGAGCATGGGATGGCTATGATAGCCATTAGGGTTTCTTGACATCCCTTCTTTAAAGCCACATGAGGAGAAACTGATTGACCCTCTTGTTACCTGTCTTTAGTTTTCTTTATGATTGTTGTTGTTTTTCTTGCTGTTTTGGTCCTGGGGATTGAACCCAGAGGCTCTTATTCAATGAGCCACATCCCTAGCCCTTTTTATATTTTATTTTAGAAACAGGGTCTTCCTAAGTTGTTTAGGGCCTCTCTAAGCTCCTGAGGCTAGCATTCAACTTGTGATCTTCCTTTCCTAGCCTCAAGAGACACTGGGATTACAGGCATGGGCCACCATGCCTGGCTTTGTTCTTTAGATTTTAATTGCATGTGCATACTCAGGCTGAATTGCATAGTTGTCTTATTTGTGAAAATGGAGTGTTTTATCCCTTATGGAAACAGATGTTATTTTTTCAGCTAGAACACTTCAAATGGTGGAACTAAGTCCAACAGTGGTCATAACATCCATCCTCCTAATCCACCCACACCATTTTCTTACTATGCCTTCCTCATTTCTCTACCTCACTCCACCACCTGAGCAAGGGTGGTCAGAGGAACTGCCTTGACTGATTTCACTTATTCCAACTGCATGGAAATGTGAGAGTGGATACTGGACATCCAGGAGCAGGCCTGGGCCTGGTAAAATGCACAGAAAGACATCTGGGTAGGTGGGGCTGCCCAGGCAGGGTTGAGGTTGGGATGCTGCTGAACTTCTAGCTACAGAGACCAAAAAGGCTGCCTGCATGGATGCGGAGAAGACACGAGGGTATTGAAGAAGCTGAGCTAGTTGCTGAGTGCAGGGCCCAGTGCCTGAGTATGGGGCTTCTAGATTAGTACCTTGGCATATGTGAACAGGAGTCACAAAAAAGGATGGGATCCAGGGCTGGGGTTGTGACTCCATGGTAGAGTGCTTGCCTGTCATCTGTAAAGGCCCTGGGTTCAATCCTCAGCATGGCATATTAAAATATATATGTATATTTTATACTATATATATATATTTGATCAGTGTGCACTGTGTGCTTGTGTTTAAATATTACACTGAATCCCACTCATGTAAAATTAATGTATGTAAACAAAAAGAAATTTCTGTAAATATGCATGAAAACAAAACCCATAAAATGGCAGAAAGTATTTGAAAAGCATATGGCTTTTAAGATCTATAAAGAGCCTCTATGGCTCAACTAGGAGACAGCCTAGGTTAAAAATTTGGAACAGCCTTTATGAGACATGTTTCCAAGACAAGATGCAAAAAGGCCAATGAGTACAGGGCATCCTGAGGCTTCTTAGACTTGCAGTGCACACCTGTGAAACCTCATCATGCTCTCCAAGCCCTCCACTCAACATGCTGGGGCTCCACGTTAGATGAGATGTCAGTACATATGCTGGCATGCCCAGGCCTACCAGCATGCCTCTGAGCTGATGGAACTGGTCTGGCCTGGGTGTTGTTGACCTGAGGGATTGTTAAATCAGCCTTTTGCTTCTAGGCTTCTAAAGCATGTGGGAGAGTACAAAGGCTCCTGTTAAGCAGGTGCCTTGCATCTAGTTAATCGTCATGCTGCCCGCTCATTAGTCTTCTCTATTCCTAACTGGTGTGGCCACATGAGGTTTGTGCTTGAACATGTAGCAATCAGTCCAGGACTTTTGCCTTGGCCAGGATTTGCCCAGTGTTCCACAATACAGTTTTTATTTTTATTTTTTTGCAGTCAGGGATTGAACTCAGGGGTTCTCAAACACTGAGTCACATCCCCAGCCTTATTTTGTGTTCTATTTAGAGACAGGTTCTCACTGAATTGCTTAGTTTCTTACTATTGTTGAGGCTGGCTTTAAACTTGCAAATCTCTTATTTCAGGCTCCCAAGTGCTGGTATTACAAGCATGTGGCACTGTACTTGGCTCACAGCACAGTTCAATCCTAGCTGGGCTCACCCTCCAGGATAATGTTTTCTCAACTCAGAATTTTCGCACTGTTATCAATAAAATCTCAGAATCAGCTGATGATAAACTCATTGTGCAGCACTGGAACTCTGTAATTAATTAACAAAAAATCTAATATCAGGCCACCTTTTGTGGTCATAAGATGGCTTTTTTGCTCTGTTGAAAAGATATGGAAAGCTAAGCTGACTGTCCAGGTCATTTGATGTTCCTTAGACTTTTTCTGCCAAACAGGTATTATGTTTGGGCTTGCCTTTAGGTACAGGCTTCCTAGGACTTACTGATGGGTCTCTCATTACATATTCAAGTCATATGGTTACCAGGAGTCCACTAGAGTGGAGGGTCAGCCCTGTTATCCTACAGTGTGTATGGAAATGAGATTATGTGAGTGTTTCTTCAAATAATTTTGTGATAAACCCTCAAAATTGCACTGTAGTGTTTATATTGGAATATAATTTTTATATTGTTATTTTAAGTAACAAATAAATACATTTTTATATATTAATATATTTAATTGATATAAAGAGGGCTGGGATTGTAGCTCATTGGTACGGCACTAGCCTTGCAGGCGTGAGGCACTGGGTTCAATCCTCAGCACCACATAAAAATAAAATAAAAAAGATATTGTGTCCATCTACAATTAAAAAATATATTTAAAAAATAATTGCTATAAAGATCCATTTGCTTGTATCTGTGTGTGTACAATATAATGAAGTGTTTCCAATGTTTTTTTCCTACTTGGTATGATGAAGCACCCTAGCCCAGGGAGTAGACCCCACATATGTAGGTGAATGTGTTTGCATAGTATTGCTATATGTGCATTATTATGTTTATATATGTGCTAATACATGGTCCATAAATATGTTTGCCTATTAAAATAGGTATATATTTATCAGAGGTGGAGGAGGCCATGAATGACTCAACTTAGGAATGATGATGCTTGGTGAATGTCTAAATCACCCAGTGTTTCTATTCCAAAGCCCCTGATTGGCCTGGGGCCTGAACTATGCTACATGTTGCCCTGTGCATGAACAGATCTGCACCCAACCACATTATGTCTGCCACGACCTCCTCAGCCAACAAACTGAGATTCTAAAGTGGGTAAAATATTTGTTCATTTGTTCCTGGCTCTGTGGATTTTTGTCTTAGAAGAATCAGAAACATGCTCAACTGCAAAGGGAACAAGATTTGATATTGGGTCGTCTTGCTTGAGCAGAAGCAAGGCACTGACCAAGGGGATATCAAACTGGTTCCCTGAACAAAGGGAAAGTTTTATTTATGTAAAAGCATGATTTGCAAGACAGGTTAAGGTTTAGAAATATTAACTGGTTTTAGGAAAAGATGTGTTTTTCTTTCTCTAGATGAGCACTTTCTACTTGGTCACCATGACATCAAATTTTATACCTCATATCAATGCCACACCCTATTATAAACTTCTCTGCTTTGTGGTAACGATGAGTTGCTCTAGCTGTTAAGAGAACACACTGTTGGGAAAAGCAAGAAAACATATATCACTCCAATTAACATGTTAAGGGCTGGGAGCATTTTCTGCTTCTGTGACTCCTCAACTCCTTGTCATGAATTTCTAAGAGTAAATAAAAGGTAAAATATTTGAGGTGCATAAGAAAAGAGTGAGTGGGTGATTCCTATATATTTAGGCTTAGGAATGCATTGCTTTTTTCCTTCCAGTGGTTTCTGACAATATGACATCTACTGACAGAATCTAGTCAACCAGCTTGTCTCTACTTGATGAAATTCTTTGGTCACATTTTTGGATAATAAGTGGGTTGTTGAAGCAGCCTTTTCCTCTTAGGCTTCTTAAAAATTGTGGTGAGTTCAAAAGTGCCTGGTTACACAGGTGCTTCACATTGATGTAATCTTCTGTTATGCTAGCCAGCTTGGCTTGTCTACATGTACATGAAAGTGGCCAGATCTTGTTTGCACAGGAATAGATAGCCACCAGGGACTAGGGCCCCTGCACAGGCCAGTGGCATGTGAAGCCCTGCAAAGTGCAGTTTTATTGCAGCAGGCTGATGTTCCAATCTGGTGTCTTCTCAAGTCACAGATATTCTTAAAGTTTTCACTAAAATCTAAACACTCATCCTCACCTGATGTTCAACTTGGTATAGGACTGCACCCCATAACCTACTTGGCACCTCCTATTTTTTATACTCTTTTTGTTTGGAACATGGTTTTTTGTCCTGATAGAAAGAAATAGAAAGCAAAGCTGGATCCCCAGAGAGAATTCTTCTCTTAGGCTAATTTTATTAAAGGCCTTGTGTTCGAGGGCTATTGCAAACTTTTGGACCTCTCACTCATGCCAGTAGTCCTCCACAATGTGCATTGGCTCTTCATGTGAATGTAGAAGTGTGTCCATGCCTCTCTCGATTATTTCCTTATTATACTTCCATGTGAAATATTTGTATCTTGAATGTAAGTATTTTATACTTAGATCTGTCCTTAAATCAATCAAGTTTATATGTAAATTTTTGTTGTAAAGATGTATTTGTGTCTGTGTGTACATTATTCCCTAAAAGTGCTGTGGTGACTTTTCCAACACTTGTTACAACACAGCACCCCAGACTGGCAAATAGAGTCACATATGTCCCAGCATGTATTCGCATAGGTTATGTATACACATATTAATGTATTTATGTCTACTTGTAAATGTTCCATACACATATTTTTGCATGAGAATATAGGTAACTGCTTATCAGGTAGTTCAATTTGTGGGAAGGAAATCATGCACTAAAGACATTCCCCAATAACCCAGGGCTCCTGGTTCAAACTCTTCTTTCTGGGCTGTGACCTTGTGCTATGTACAGTTCTCACGTTGAGTGTATGTGGTTTAACCACTCAATCACATCATATATGTCACATCCTCCTCTGCAAACATTGTCACTGAATTAGGTACAGGGTCCATTAATATACTTGAATAGGCTACTTCACCACTGTTTCTTTAACCATGGCTATTGGGTTGCTAATGTTATGTTGGGCCAGAAGTTATTTCTGAAGCACTCTTGTTATTAGGCTTCTAAAAAAATTGGGAGAGTTCAGAAGTTCTTGTTTCACCAGGTAACTTGAATCAACAGCATGATCAGGTGTGCAAGCCATTTAGGGTATTTTTGCTCCATTGAGAAGTGTCTAGCTATGGATTCCTCAGGGATGTGTACCACAGTATGTGGCCCTTGCTGGTTAAACAAACAGGACTAAATTCTCGTCAAATGTCCTCTAACTCATGAACATTCACACTGCCCTAGATGCAAACTGACAGCTCAGCTGAAGTTAGACTCACATTCTATTCCCTTCTCCTCCCACCCTAGTCCCACCAATATCAGATTAACTAGAGTAGGCCAATATTAGATTTCATGTTGATAGAAAGGTGTGCAAAGCCAAGCTGTCACTCCTGACACAAGGATGCCCATTTGGCAAATTTCCACTGAAAAGTCCCTGTCTTCAGTGTTTACCAAACACAAAACCTTTCTTGGACTCTACCAAAGAGACTCCCATGGCATTTCCTTCACTGTTGCAGCCTGTCAGAGTGGAGGGGCCACTTGCCCCTGACATGAATTGAGGAGTGTGTACACCACAAATTTTTACACCATCTTTCTATATACAATTTTATAAAATTGTATTGGACTTTTTGTTATGAAGAAGTACTCTAGAATTCTGAGTAGAGATACATATGTACAAGAATGCTTTGCCTCATATTAATGTCATACATATTAATGTGGCTTATGTATTTTCATATATGTAACACAAATATATCCTTGCATGTGTATGTATGTAAACACAGTTCAGATGGGGCTATTTCTGCGGAGGAGACCTTATTGGTCTCAGGTTAGCACTGATAATTCTTACATGTAGAAAGTTCTCAGAAAGTTCTTCCTTAAATGTGTATTCAAGCACTTTGTGCTGTACTATATGGTCAACATTTCTATTCACTGATAAAACATTGCTCTCAACTTATGTATCAGCATTTTTGAAACACCTTTTGGCAGATTCACATGATGAGAGGGCAAAGAGAGTAGGTTCTTATTCCCACTGCTTCCTTTTCCATAGAAATGTGCTGAGGGGGCCTTGAAAAACTGAACAGCTCCAGATGTTACCCTGTCCCTAAGTGCACATGACTAAAGAGGGCCAAGAGGGGCTTTGTCATGACCCACCTGCACCTTCTTCCTGAGCCTGCACAGCAGCTGAAGGATGTTGAGCTAAGAAAGGGCTCTAAAGATGAATTCTATAGGGGCAGTGGAGAAAGGGATGATTTAGCAGGTCCTCTAAATATTCTCCAGCAAGAAGTGGTAATGTCAGCAGGTGTAGTATAAAATTATCAAATTTGGAGTGGTTTTGATAGCAACTCTAAGTAGGAGATTGCTTCTTCAGGGTCTTGCAAATACAATGAACTCTTTAAATATTGTCCAAAAATTTAGTTTTTGCTTTAAATTCATCAGTAAAATATATTAAATTAAATATATTAAAGACTAATTCCATAAGTATTTTACATGTTATCTAATTCCAAATTTTTCAGATGAATCAGAAATGTGATATTACATGTATCATTGCTATTTAAGGACATGAGTATAGACTTGAGCCAGCGAGGTGATAGTATGTGACCCTACTCAGAAGAACTTATAGAGAGCTATTATTCAGAGAACTACAGCCACCTCACCTAAGTGGGTGAGCAATGCTTCCCATGCAATTCCCTTAGAGTGTATTTATTTTGATACATTTTAAAATAAATCACCTGCATTGAGGTGCAATTAGTAGAAATTAAAGTGTAGCATTTTTTTGTGTTTAATTCAATGATTTTTGACAATACCTTTCTATGTACACTACAATACATTAATACCACCCAAATCATTATGTAGTGCATTTCTATCACATGAAAACTTTTTTTTGTAGCCCTTTGCACTAAATCCTCTCTTCCTAATTTTCTTAAATATTAACGCTTCAGGCAAAAGGGATAATATCCTTTCCATTTACCTGAACAAATCTCTCTGCCTTTGTTCTGAGAACCAGTTTGATATATCCTTGGTCAGTGCTGTCTCCCTTCTCTCAAGCAAGAGGACCCAGTAACAAGTCTTGTTCCAGTTGCAGTCATGCCTATTTCTGATTCTTCTGAGACAAAAATCCATAGAGGCAGAAACAAATTTACCAACATCGTACCCATTTCAGAATCTTAGTTTGTTGGCTGAAGATGTCGTGGCAGACATAATGTGGTTGGGTGAAGATCTGCTCATGCACAGGGCAACATGTAGCATAGTCCAGGCCTCAGGCCAGTAAGGGGCTTTGGAATAGAGACCCTGGGGGATATGGACACCTCTCATCATCAATCCTAAGGTGAGACATTCATGGCCTCCTCCACCTCTGATAAATACATACCTATATTATATAAGCAAACATATTTATGGACCATGTAGTAGCTCACACGTGAACAGAATACTACCCATAGAGCAACATTATGCAAACATATTTATGTACATATGTGAATTCTACTCCATAGTCTAGGGTGCTTCACCATACTGAGCAGGATAAAATCCATTGGTAACACTTCATAATATTGTATACATACATAGACACAAGCAAATAGATCTTTATAGCAATTAAATATTTAACCTATAAAACTCATTGATTGTTAGTGAATATAACAACATATAATCATATACCAATATAAACACTAAAGTGCAATTTGGGGGGCTTATCAAAAAATTAATTTGAAGAAACACACACACAATCTCATTTCCATACATTACTACAGCATAACAGGGCTGATCGTCTAGTCTGGTGGACTGCTGGTTACCATGGGACTTGAATATGCCATGAGAGGCTCTTCATTAAGTCCTAGGAAGCTCAGCCTAATGGCAAGCCAAAACACACTACCTTTTGGCAGAAAGAGCCTAAGGAACATCAAATGACCTGGGCAGTCAGCTTAGTTTTCCATATCTTTCCATCAGAGCAACAACCCAACTTCTGACCACAAAAGTTGGCCTGGTATTGGATTGTTCATTAAGGAATTGAAGTGTTCAGGTGTCACACCTTGAGTCCATCAGCAGATGATTCTGAGGTCTCACTGAAAACACTGTGAAAATTCTGAGTTGAGAAATCACTATGCTGGAGGTTCAGCCCAGCTAGGATTCAACTGTACTTTGAAACACTTGGGACATCCTGGGCAAGGCAAGGACCCTGGACTGATTACTACATGTTCAAGCACAAACCCCATGTGGCCATTTCCAGGTAGAAGTAGAGAAGTCTAATTAGCTGGCCAGCTGAAGATTAACTTGATGCAAGGCACCTGTGTAACCATAGACTCTGCATTCTCCCACAGGCTTAAGAATTCTAAAAGCAAAAGGCTGCTTCAAAATTCCTTCAAGTCAACAACACCCAGGCCAGACCAGCTCCATTAAATCATGCTGCTAAGCCTGGGCATGCCAGCATATACACGGACATCTTATCCAATGTGGAGCACCAGCATGTTGAGTAGAGGGTATGGACAACGTGATGTGGTTTCATAGGTGTGCACTGCAAGTCCAAGAAGGCACAAGGATGCCCTGTACTTGTTGACTTTTGTGCATCTTTTTTGGAAACATGTCTATGCAAGGTTGTTCCTCATTTGTCACTTGGATTTTCTCCTAGTTGAACCATAGAGGCTCTTTTGTAAAGATTCTGAATGTTAGTCTTAAAACTATATGACGTGAAAATACTTTCTTCCATTATATTGGTTTTCTTTACATACATATTTGCACAATTGACTTTTCATTAGCCTGCATTAATTTTGCATGAGTGTTATTCAATATTTAACAAAAACACACAGTGCACACTGATCAACTCCAGCTTTTGTTTAACCACCTCTTCCTTTCTCCATCTCTAGCAATCACAATTGTACTCTCAGGTTGACTTTTTCAGCTTTCACATATGACAGAAAACAGGGGGTACTTCTTGTAATGTTGATATCCCCAGCAATTTTTACTTCTGAGATACTATAAATTATCTTAGTTTGCTTTTGTCATCCATCTCAATTTAAAAGATGTGCTCACAGCTGAAGTCTAGACAAAACCAACACCTGACAGAAGTGGTAATTTCCCAACTCACCTGACACACTTTCCCTGCTCCCCTAGATCTTCCATGAGAAAGGTAAATACCTAGTCATGCTGTGTTCTGCTGGGATTTCCACCTTGTATGCTTATCACAAGACCATGGCACTCCTGGAGCCCATCTATTTTTTAAAAAATATTTTTTACTTGTCAATGGACATTTATTTTATTTATTTATTTGCTTGTTTGTTTGCAGTGCTTATAATCAAGTCCTGGGCTTCTATAGATACCAGACACACTCTACCACAGAGTCAAAACCCCAGCCCTGGAGCCATTCTTTCCCATGACTCATGTTCACATATGCCAAGGTACCGACCTAGACGCCCTATAGTTGGTGACTGGGCCCTGCACTGAGCAACAAGCTCAGCTTCCCCAAACCCCCTCATGTCTTTGCTGCATCCCTGCAGGCAGCCTTGATGGTCTTGGTTGCCTAACGTTAAGCCGTTTTCCAGCCTCAATGCTACGTGGGCAGCCTCACCTATTTTAAGTGTCTTTCAGAGTATTTTACCAGGCCCAGGCCTGCTCCTGGATATCCACTGTCCACTTTAACATTTCCATGCAGTTTGAATCTGTAGCATCATCATGGCAGGTGCTCTGCTCAGCCTTGCTCAGTGATTGGAGTGAGGTAGAGAAATGAGGCACGCATAGTTGGAAAATGGTGAGGTCAGATGAGGAGGACAATGTTAGGTCCACTGTTGGAGTTTTGTTCTACCAGTTGATGTGCTCCAGCTGATCAAATAACATCTGGATACTAAAAAGACAAAAGACTAATTTTCAAAAAAAAGAAAAAAAAACAATTATGCCATTCAGCCTGAGCATGCACACGTAGTTAATATCTCAAAGACAGAGCTGAGAATAATAGACCACACCTGCAATCCTAGTGTCTTGGGAGGCTGAAGCAGGAGGGTCACAAGTTCAAAATTAGTCTCAGCAACTTAATGAGGCCCTCAGTGATGTAGGAAGACTCTGTCTCTAAAATAAAATATGAAATGGGCAGGGGATGTGTCTTGGTCTGGATCTCAAACTAATTTATATATGGCAGATTCGTGGAGTGAATCACCAGCCTCACAACAGGATGGGTTTTATAAGCTTTAATATGAGATAATATAACAATAAGTAAGCAACACTTATACTTTATGATATTGAGTATTGTATATAATGAATCAATAATACAGAAGAAAAGAAAGAAAGAGCAGCTCCAGCCCAATAAGCACTCACCAGTCAACACCGGATAATACAACACAGGTTTGCAAGGACACTCAAAGCATCATCACCACCTTCAACACCTATCCTCGGGTAAAAGAGGCAACACCGAGGGTAGGGTAAAAACATGGGTGAGATTCAGATTCTTTCTTCACAAATCAGGTTCTTTATTCTCATCATCAGGTTCCTTCCTCTACACTCCAAGCATTGGATTCCTTCTTCCCCAGCTGGATTCCTTCTCCAGTTAGATTTCTTCTTCTCCAGTTGGATTCCTTCTTCTCCAGTTGGATTCCTTCTTCTCATTCTCATTCTCATTCCCCTTTGGAGGACTTAAAAAGGCACAGCAACCCCTCCCAATATGCAGTCCAGCATTATGCAACTGGCCTAAGGTTGTTTATTCTCTGCAAGGTGGGAACTGGTCAGGTTCTAAGCTCACAGGGTCGAAAGTTGAAAGTTTTGATGCACCAAGAGCTCATTAGTGTGTCTGATGGCCCCGAACACTAACATTGAGAGTGTTTACTGTCTTCAAAGTCTCTCCAAATTTCTCACTAATGGACCCCCCTTTCCTAAGTCACGTAAGGATGGGCCCATATTATTAACTATCTATACAGGATGTGGCTCAGTGATTAAGTGCCTGTGTGTGCACTCTCCAGTACCAAAACAACAACAGAACAGCAGCTGCAACAACTCCAACATCCTCCATGGACACTGAAAGAATGGCAAGACATGAGCTCAGATCAAAAGATTTCAACATGACATGAGGGAACAGAGAGGCAGGGGACAGTAGGGCCAAGCTAGATGCTTCACTGTAGTGCTGTGACTGTTTTGGGCACATGGGCTCTCTAGGTGTGTCCACACTATGAATGGGGATAAGATCTTTTCCCTGAGAGTCCCAGATGAGACACATACCTCCTCTTGAGGAAGGCCAGTTCTCCCACACATTCCCCCATGATATCAGACTTGCCAGGATGCACAAAGGCTTTCTATCCCATGGTGGCCTCCAGAGCCAGGATATAAAAAAGAAGTTACTGCCTATGTGCACTTCCATCCCATGGATACACCTCTGGGAACATTAAACAGCTGTGATTACAATATTCAACTTACACTGACCTACATTGTTACTGTTAAGGTCTGGACAGAGGATGAGGGAGAGAGAACAGCCCATGGAGCCAATTTCATACTACTGGGTGAAATCAGCTCACTGGTTCCTGACATTTTCCTCATTCTGTGTAGTTCACAGGAAGATGCCCAGGCATCAGGCTTTCCTGCAGTGAGTCTGATGCCATTGATTCTAGGACACTTTTACTCCTATGGCCTGAGAATCTGTGCGTACCAAGAATGTCCTCAGGCTCCCAGCAGCCACTATGAACTGATGCCCACATGAGGACATGAGATAAATTCTCATTGTTTTTACCAGGGGCCAGGGCCAAGACACTGACAGAGAGATCACTGGGTGAAGTTGTTTCTCAGAAAAACCTGGATACAGGCCAGAAGCAAGTAAACCATGCAACAAGAAAGCCACCCAATCAGAACACAGGAGAGCACTTGAAAAGACTTCTCCAAAGAAGATGCACAGCTGGCCAGGAAGAATATGCAAAAGTACTCAAGACCCCTCATCCCTAGGTAAAAGAGAACTAAAATCGCCATGAGATGTCACTTTGTACCTACTATCAGGGCCAGAATTTCAAAAATTAACAAGAGTTTGCTAGGATGTGGAGATACTGAAATCCATGTACATTATTTCCAGGAATGTAAAAGGGTTTATACACTGTGGAAAACAGTATGGCAATTCTTCACAAACTGAAATATTTTACCTAGCAATGTCACGACTAAAAACAGGGAAGCAAGCCAGTATTTGCACAGGAATGTTCATAGAAACACTGTTCATAAGAACCAAAATATGGAAAACACCAAATGTCCCTCAACAGATGAATGAGTAAATACATGTTCTATATCCAAAGAAATAGCATTGACCCTTAAAATGAAATGACATCCTACTACACAAATGAAACCTGAAAATGTTACA
>PVHX01016327.1:0-43609 GCA_004024805.1 Geosciurus inauris
GCGGTGGCTCAAGCCTGTAATCCCAGCACTTAGGGAGGCTGAGACAGGAGAATCGCGAGTTCAAAGCCAGCCTCAGCAATGGTGAGGCGCTAAGCAACTCAGTGAGACCCTGTCTCTACATAAAACACAAAATAGGGCTGGGGATGTGGCTCAGTGGTCGAGTACCCCTGAGTTCAATCCTCAGTACCAAAAAAAAAAAGAAAGTTAACTCTTGGATCCCATCTTTTAGGGGTCAGAGGCAATACTAACTCAGAAGAGACTAAAGATTGGCTCCAATGGGAAGATCCCAATGGGAACCAAGGAGAAGTACAACCATTGATAGCCTCTGGTTTAACTGCTAATCTGCTGGGACAGGACATCTTAAGGCAAGGAAATGTATACATCACTATGGGCCATAAGGCTCTTTATGATGATATTTTATAGGAGGAAGAATACCAGCAACAATTTAAATTGCCTGGAAAAGTTTTTAGCAACTATAGGGCTGACACCCTCCTTGAAGCCACATGACAATGGGTCCCTGCACCTCGTGTAAGTCTTCACCCCCAATCCTAGGGGCCACTGTTCCACCAATGCCCACCATTACCTGGCTTCCAGGTGCCCCAGTTTGGGTGGAACAGTGGCCATTACCCCAAAACAAACTCCAAAAATTAAAAGATATTATCCAGGAACAATTAGCATTAGGCCACATTCAACCATCCCTTAGCCCCTGGAATAGTCCTGTTTTTGTAACACAAAAGACATCTGGCAAATGGAGAATGCTGCAGGAGTTGAGAAAGATCAACGAACGGATGGTTCCAGTAGGCACCCCCTTGCGGAGACTGCCCTGGATTCCGTCCATTCCAAAAGATCTACTCCTTATTGTAGTTGATATTAAGGACTGTTTCTTTTCTATTCCACTGAACCCTGCTGATTGTGAAAAGTCCACATTCTCCATTCCCTGTACCAATTTCCAAAGGCCTGTATTGCCACAAGGCATGTCTAACAGTTCTGCTTTCTGTCAACAATATGTCTCCCATGTGCTATGGCCCCTCCAACAGCAACCAGGACTCACTCTCTATGTTTATATGGATGATATTATTATTGGTGCAAAAGATGCTTCCCAGTTAGAATCTGCCTACAAGAAACTCCAATATCTTTTACAAGGGGGATTACACATCTCCGGTGATAAAGTCCAGACTATCCCACCTTTCAAGATTTTAGGGACAAGGCTTACACTGGACTGTGTCTGTCCCCTCAAACCCCAGATATCTATAAAGTCCTCATACACCCTGGTGGAATTACAAAAAATCCTAGGAGAACTTAATTGGCTAAGGTCCTGGACTCATATTACTACAGAAGACCTTCTTCCACTTTTTGAGTTACTAAAAGATAAGGGCCCCTCAGACTTAGTTCTGTTAACAAAGGAACACCAGCATATCTTCCAAAAGATCCAATTGGCCCTTGATAGGGTCCAGCTAGCCAGATATCAACCTGATTGTGACCTCTGTTCATGGATCCTCCCAGGCTCAAAGCTGATCTCAGCTGTTATTACCCAACAAGGAAACCCTCTTCAATGGATCCATTCCTCTGTAGGGGGTGCCCCATGGGTGTATGTGCAACTGGATCAATTAGCAGATCTCATAATCAAAGGTTGAGATCTTGCCATGAGACATTATGGGAGGGACCCTGACATCCCGACGGTCCCCTATTGCCTAAATGATTTTGAATGGGTCTGTAGAAACCATGACCAACTGTCTGATGCACTGACTGGCTTTTGGGGAAAAATTGACTGCCACTATGAGGCCACTAAATGGGTCACCTCATTCTCCAGACTCGAGTGGACCACCCCTAAGCTTTTCTCAAGTAAGCTTCTCCCTGAGGCCATAAATGTGTTCACTGATGGAGGCCAAAAGGGCTCTTGGGTAGTCATCCTCCTAGGACAAACCCAATATTTCCAACAAATTAATGGGTCAGCTCAATTTAAAGAACTATATGCCATAGCTATGTCCTTGGATAATATTCAATGTTCCCATGAACATTTTCTCTGACAGCCTCTATGTGGTCAATCTCCTTCCTACCCTATCCTTGTCATATATTGGGCTAGACAAAAATCCAATTACACCTTTGATGATACAGGTGAGAATCCTCCTCAATGAGTGCTCCATGCCTATGTTTTTACAACATTTAAGGGGACATCAAAATCTGCCAGGAATAATATCCCATGGAAATCATTTAGCAGATCAATTGGCTTTCCATGGTACCATGACAATGACCACTAGTTATTATATGGTGTCTCTCTCCCACCCCATAATGATTTTGGCTCTCACGGGAGCTCTGGACACCTCGCCCTCCTAATTGAAGCAATACTGCTCATTATACGCTACTGTCCTTACAGGGGAAAAAGCAACCCATATAATTAAGGCTCTAAAGCGAGCAATGCTATTCATGGGTGTCCCATGGGCAACCAAAACAGACAATGGGCCTTGTTTTATGAGCCAAGCCCTACAAGGATTTTTTGCCCAATGGCATATTAAGCATTCTACTGGAATTCCATACAACCCAAGAGGACAAGCCATCGTAGAACGACATAATAAAACTATAAAGAATCAATTACAAAAACAAAAAGGGGGAACCAATCCCCATGATCAGCTATGGATGGCTATGCTCACATTAAATATTTTCAATTTCTCAAAAGAACAGCCTCTAACAGCCTTCCAAAGACATTGGTCCAATCAGATGCCTTACATCAATATTGAGGTCCAATGGAAGGGCCCCCTAACAGGATATTGGCATTGGCCTGACCCCTTATAAGTGCAGGCTGAGGCTTTAGATGTGTTTTCCCAATAGGCGAATCAAGCCCTATTTGGGTACCCTATAGGAACCTTAAGTATTGTCATTCCAATAATGACCCAGGAGTACCCACTCTTGGGGGGTGATCTCTCTCCTTAATTTACAGAAATGAGCCCATGTAAATGACCGTTGTGGATTGCTTGCCTGGTGCTGACTGGAATTCTGATACAACAGCACCCAGCCTTAACAGAGGGATCACTGCTGCTGTGATCGCTGCTGTGGCTGCATCCACTGCTGCTGTCACAATCACACAAACTACTCAAACTGCCCAGAAGTTCCAAGAGGTCATTCATGATGTTTCTTATATGATCCTCCAGCAAGAAATGGACATTCTATCAGAGCAATTAACTGTATTATCTATACAACAGAGACACCTTTGTAATTCCCTCTATGTTCACCTCTGTCAATCCTTTCTTGAGATTAATGCTACTCAGATAATAAAAAATTATTCTACTTATACTAAGGGGCCCTGGAATGATAAGATGTTAAATTTGTCCTCCCAATTATTGTCCTCAATTATTAAGCTTAATCATACAAAAGTAGAGATTTTGCCTTCTGCTCAGTTATTTACTGCCATGTGGCAAAGACTTACAAATTTCTTTTCCCTTCCAAATCTAGCCCTATTGGGCATTGGTGGTCTTGTCCTTCTTCTGTCGCTCTTCATTGCCAAGTGCTGGAGACGCTATAGGGATAGTCAAGCCCAGCTCCAGAACAAGATCACAATGCTAGCACAAGTGCTTGAAGAACACCCCCAAACCCCTCAAGACCTTTGGGTCTATATAGCCTTACAGGAGATCCAAAGGCCTTAAGGTATGATCCCACCATGAGGCTGGAATGGTAGTCAATTACGAGTAAGACCCTCTGAAAGATGGGGGCAACCTAAGACAGGCACATTCCCGAGGTGGATCATACAAAAAAAAGGGGGACTTGTGGGGAACTAACTTCAAGCTACAACTTTAAGATGGCGATCAGCCGTGGTGAGAGTACATGGGTGTGGAGGGCACAGAGGAAGGAAGGATAATATGATTGGCTTGCCATTGGATCCAAGAGCATAATCAACTCATGGACAACATTCAAGGGGCTTGTATGCTTTGCCACATGGACAGCTGCTGGCTATGTGCATTGTCTCTGATTGGCTGAATGGCCCTATAAGTTAAATGCTTGTTCCGCAAATAAATGGGTACCTGCTCAAAAAAAAAAAAAAAAAAAAAAAACCTTGTACTAACTGAGCAGGTCACAGTGAAGAAATGGTAAGAAAGAAAGAGAGAACCAAGAATGAAGAAGGGAAGTAATGAATAATGACTAGATGTGAAGACAATCAGGAGATGGGGCAAGAGCTAGAGGGGAGGTCAGGTCAGTATGAAGATTGTTGTATGTGTGATTTCTGTTCTGTTGGTTCTTTTTAAAGGAAGCCTAGTCTCTCCCAGACATTTGCCAGTATTTGTTGTTTCTCCAAAAACGGCTTAGTAAATTTTTCCTTAATCAAAACTCTGGTTTATTCTGTGCAAGATTCTTCTTGAGTTTACATTTGCCAGAGTCTTCCCTTCTTTTTTACATCATACTTATAAGGTGGGGTGATGGTGAAACATCAGTGTGCATTTTGGGGAAGGTGACTTTTAAAAATGCAGAAATCAGTTGACGCTCTCAAACCACTGACTCACAATCCATACACAGATGAACCAGGCATGGTAGCGCATACCTGTAATCCCAGTGGCTGAGTAGGCTAAGGCAAGAGGATTGTGAGTTCAAAGCCAGCCTCAGCAACTTAGTGAGGCCCTAAGTAATTCAGCAAGACCCTGCCTCTAAATAAAATTTTATTTTAAATAAAATTTTGGTACCATCCTTGGTACCAAAAAAAAATACACAAAGGATGCGTGTGCAAATTCAACTTCTAGAAGAACTGTCTAAGAAGTACAGAGACCAAGGTTTTGGTTTAGGTATAAATTATTTCATGCTTCAATCTATTGTACTTCTAAATATATCCACCAACTAACCTCTGCTTTACACTTTTGTTCACTACACAAGTTTAATGTATTCGAGGGTTCTCATTGAAAGTGGCAGTTACATTGCTCAGTCTTTAAGAAATCTACAAAAATATCCAGTAGTATGTTATTAATAAGAAGGTGATCTCCCTGTGTTCACATGTTTCTATCTTGATACCAGTGAAAATTTGGGATTATATAAATGATGTAATTTTTATATTAGTGCTTCCAATCTAACTATTAAAAAGATAATGCTATTGTCATATATTATAACACAGAAATTCTTGATTTTAGCCTAAAGTCACAATCACATGCATCAACATTAGAAGTTTAAGCAGAAATATGAGCTTACTTACAGGTAAATTATATGTCAAGATAGAAAATTCCATGCAAGTTTAGTACTATTGTAATATCAAGGATAAGTTTAAGTCATTTCATAGGATGACACTGGCAAACTACCACAAACTAGGTGTACATGTAATGTTTTGTCCTATACGTCTTGTGATCATTCATCTAAAAGCCACAAATAAAATCATATTCCCCACGACACCTCTAGGGTAATCCTTGCATTCCTCTTCCTGGCTCATGGTTAGTGGTGCACAATTTTGGGTGATCCTTGGCCCTGTATTCTATGCCTCCATTTTTATATGATATTCTATCTCTATTTCCATAACTTTTCATGAGCATCCTCTTATGAGGACAGTAACTGTATTGGATCTATGGCATTATTCTACCTAAATACATGTGGAAATACTGCTTTGAAATATGGTCACAATCTGTGGTAATTGGGACATCATTTCAACATGTCCTCTTGGAGGTAAATATTTTAACATATAACATCTGAGAAGAATTCTTTTACAAAATTTTTATATTTTTTAAATGTATTTAAAGTGCTATACATGTACTTATACTAAAATTAAATGTAATAAAATTGGCATTAGTAACATACAGAAGATGTTTGTTTGCTTTTCTCTTGGATGGTAAAGAGAATATCACTGAAGATGCTTCTTTCTGGAGAAAATACATTGACATTCATCAGATGTGATCCAAGTGTTTCTTTTCAGAAAATAAATACTTGAATTCGAGTTTTCATAGGACACCTCCACCCAAATAAGTCATTAATATCCTCCACTTTAGGATTCAATCAGGAAAAGGAATATATTCATACACTTCAGTGGTTTTTCTCTCCATTCATAATTCACATTAGGATACCTTAGAGCTCAGTGTCTCATGATACCCATCCTATGTGATCAAGTTTGTATCCAGGCTCAGTCATAAGCATGTTTATGTCTTGTTCCCCCATCTAATTGTTCCCCCAGCACATCTACATTGTGCTGAGTTCCATTGTACACTGGTAGTTCTCAATCTTGTCCTCTGACTAGGCTCCACAGAGGGTCTAAGGAGGGAGACTAAAAACCTCACAGGTAACCAAGAGTGACCATTGTTTGCATCATAAATGAGTGTCCTAGGGATTTAACCAGGCCTCTGCTGGAAACAGTATGGAAAACAACAGCTAGTGACTCCTAGAAAGCAATAGCCTCTGGTGATATTTACTGTTCTTCCTGTGGACAAGATAAAAACTCTGTTAGTAAGCAGAGCCTGAGAACAGAATAAAAAAATAAAAAAAATAAAAACAACCCATGTTAGCAAGGAGGAGGACGGACAGGAGGATCATTCCAAAGGCAGGTCTGTGAAACCTATGTGAATCTGCAAAGAGTGTGAGCGAAGAGGGTAGGAGGATCATTTGTGACTATAAAAATTGCATATGTAATGTAAAAAAAAATGTAATATAAATGATAACTAATAATTTATGTTTTGTTCACTTTTGTAAAAAATAAAAATCTTAAAAGAAATTAGAATAACAAGCCTAAGAAGCTTTCAAACTTTGGAGCATGCCCAGAACACTGTGGCACTAAGTCATGGTGGGAATCTGGTAGTCATACCAAATAGATAATAAATGAGGGGAGAGGTTTCCAGACCAAAGAGGGGGGAAAATGCCCTGCCACATGCAAAACTCCAAGCTGCTTCCTCTCTTGGGATATTACTCCACATTCCCTGGAGAGTATTTTCACTTCAAAAAATAAACCTTTGTGTTGTTTTGTCTGTTTCATGACTGACTAAAAGCTTTCCTTTGAGAAGTCAAGAACTAAGAAATATGTGTGTGTGTGTGTGTATATATATATATATATATATATTCATATATATATATAAATATATATATTCATATATATATATATATTCATATATATGTATTTCTTATTTCTTATATATATATATATATATATATATTCATATATATGTATGTATTTCTTAGTAACTTCTATTTTGTGGAGGAGTTTGAAAGTGAGGCTGAGAATCAGCTTTTGAGTTTAAACAGGACGGAACAAATTTCACAGATTTATCTAAGATTGCAGCTCAGGCACATGTCCTACACAGGGCCCATGGTGTCATTTCCCAGCATCCCTCAGGTTCTTATCACCAGACTTTCACTGCCCCCTGGTGGTGAGGAATTCTTTACTCAGTGTGGTAGGGATTAAACATTCAGAACAAAATCCTGATCCTGCTGTCTCCAAACATCCTTGATTGCTCCTGATTTGTGAGTCTGAACTGTAAGAATATATACCTAGCATGGATTGATGTGGAAAAGGCAGGAAAGAAAGCTCTGGTGGTGTGGGTAAATTGTGAATATGTCTCAGATTCTGAGAAAGTGGAAGTCATGTGATTCTGCTTAGAGAAAATGACAGTGTCACTGAAGACACTCCCATTTCTACATGAGAAACTCACCATTCAAGCTGATTTTTGAAATAATATTATTGATGCTAATAACCAAAAGTTAAATAAGAAAACTCATTTGTCTTTTAATAAGACTCTGTAGTAACAAATTCCACAACCCATTGATTATAATATAAGAAGAATATGTTTTCTCACAGTTCTGCAAGCTGGAAGTCCATAATCAAGGGAGCAGCAGTTTCTATTTCTCCTGGGTCCTCCATCATTGGCTTGCAGATGACTTCCTTTTGTCCTCCCTTGGTCTTTCCTCATTCTATGTTGTCTGTGTCCTAATTGCTTCTTATAAGAACAGTAGAATTTTTGTCTAGGGCTCCACCTTGATGACATCATTTAAATTTACTTACATCTTTAAAGGCCCTACTTCCAGGTAAAGTCACACTGTTGGCTGGAAGTTAAAGACAAAAATTTGGGGAAACATAATTTGATCCATAGTGATCACTAATTAATATATGTTGTCTATTCAGGTTAATTAGAATATGGTAAGATTATAAGTGTGAAAATAATATTTGTCTGACTTTTTATATAGCTTTTAAGTTTTAATAAGCAATGGTTGAAATGTGGTTAAGAATACACAAAATACAATTTGGTGCTGAAGGTATAACTGATGGTAGAGTGCTTTCCTAGCATGTGGGAAGCCACCATTTATCATTTTAATCAGTCTTAAATGTACAATTTGATGGCTTCAGGTATATTTTTAATGTGACAACCACCATCACCATAATACATTTCCAATAATTTTTTATTATCCCAGGCAGGAACTCTGCCCTCTCTCAACAATTATTCCCCTTCTTTACTCCTTCCAGTCTCAGGACACCACTGCTAGAAAATGGAGTTGTTGGTAAATACCTATGGCAAAAGAACCCAGAGCTCCTGAGGTCCATCTATCTGTAGAAAGCAGAAGAGAAAGAGAGGGACAGGGGGAGCAGATGATGTGCAGACAGGGTGATGGTGCTTGACAAGGTAAGATAGTTCTTTAGTCTGTGCTTTGTATCCATGAAGGAACAAATTTATGAATGCTGTCCACCATGGAATAGAGTATTGATGAGTTCTGTGACAACATCTTCTGTAATTCCATTATTCTGTCCTACACTGTGTGTGAAACTAGCACTGAGAGCTCAAGGTGCTTATTCATATATTTCACATATGACTCATCGCCTCTTTCTATCTTCATTCCCTTCTGTCAAATGTCCTGTACTCAGCCCAGTTCCTTTCTAGTAATTCAGGGGAATTTTAGTAACATAGATTATGCTTGTTAATATGCTAAAGAAAGTTTGAATTTGTCATAAAAAATTATATTTCCTTTTCCCTTTCATATATAGTATTGTTTATGTTGGTTTTACATCATAATTTTTCTAGAGTCATAGTTCAGTATGGGCTGTTCTGCATCTGTTTCAAGAATTTGGGATATTTTCTTGCATTTGTTGTAGCATTCTTTCATAATGCCTCATGGGTTGAACATTTCTTTGAGTAAAAGTGTTAGTCACTACATATAGCTTACATTATATATAAACTGTGTAAAATATATAGTCTATTTTGTATGGTTTGATACTCTACAGACATACATATATACATGCAAAAATAAATAATATACATATATGTGTGTATCTGTATGTTCTAACATGATATGTAACTTCCAGGCTCCAAGTGCAGGAAAGTCACACTTCAGTGAGGCAACTTTTCTCCCAAGTGTGTGAGTGTGTGATAACAGTAGAGTATTTTCCTATGTGATCTAGCCAGGAGCCCTGGCCTCTCAAGTACAAACTGTACCCCCTGCAGGTCTCATACATAGGTCCATCCATCCCCACTGACACTGCCCAGCACTCCTAGAAGGGTATCCTATCAATAAAGCAGATGGATCTTTCTGATGACCCTGATCAAGACAGAATGAATAGGCATTCCAAAGGGTTTAAGCTGGGCCTTAGTTGTGCCTTCTCTATATTTACCTCTGGTCTGCTAAATGCATTTCAGTTGAATGTGGCATTTTTTTATTGGGTTCCTGGAGTCATTATACATACAGGACCAACAAAATCTCATCTCAGGGGATAAACTCCCTTATGCATTTCCAGATTAATACCTGACAACATTTCCACTCAGGTTACACGAAGAAATTAACTTCTTATTTTTATGCTTGAAGGTCTTCTCTTAAATTTTCTGAACCCCCAATTGATGGCCCTATGAATTTAAACATGTCTTTTCTGGGAGAACATGATGCTGTCTGGAAAAAAGCCTCCTCTTTGGTTGCTGCCCACACTGGGTATTATCTTGGTCTTCATAACTACCCTTGCAATTCATTGTTTTCTTGTGAATCCAACAGTGATCTTTTTAAGATGTATTAGTCTATTTTTACAATTTTCTGTGTATGGGGATTGATATTAAAGGGATTAATCATTCGTGAATGTTCCCCCAATGGTTATAATTATCCACACATCAAGTCTAGATCAAATTTATTTGGTAAATACTTCACAGATTGACATAAATAAAAATAGGAATTTCTGGATATATTTACACAATGATGTTTTAATCTGAGATAAAGTGGATTGAGACCAGAGGCTATAGACCAAAAGCACTGATTTTTACCCAATATCATAAAAAATAAGAAACACAGAATCAAAATAATTAGCAGTTCTTAGATTAAACCAGGGAACTTGAGGTTCTGAAAACCATCTCCTCCATGAGGAGGTTTCATCCTTTATTTAAGATTTCAGAATATCCTCAAGAGTTTAACCTAAGGAGAAAGACAGAAACTCATTTCTACTAAATTCTTAGGGCTCATGAAATGACCAGCAAGCCTGGGCTAGGAGGAGTGGACATCTATAGGTCAGATAGAGGTCTCCTGGTTCTCCCATACTGAATTCTTTCCTCATTACCGGGGCAACTAATCCACACCCACCATGGGTGGGTAGCTAGTTTTGACTCTGGAAATACAAAAGCAGAAGTTTTTTTTTTTAGCTAAAAGCCCCCAGATGCCATTGGGTAACTAAAAGCAGGATGAAGCTTGGCATTTCTGTCTTAGTTTTGTAAATATTTCCTTTATTACCCTAAACATAAACTTTGGGCTTGTTGAGCATTTAAGACATATAAAGTAGGCAAGCCACCTTGTATAAGCTAAATACACCAAAAAAATAAAAGAGTAACTAAAGTATTTTCACAATTTGCAGGGACATATGAAATTGCCAGTTTACAACATTCTGTTCCAAAGGCCTGTAGTGGTGCATAGAAGTCTCCAAGCATTGCCCTGTATATTATAGGAGTGGCAAATCTTTGTAAGCAGATCACCTCACAGTGAGACTGGCTCTCTAAGCAGGAGCAATCATCTCATGGGTAGAAATGACCTCCTTCACAGTCTCACATCTGATAAATACACATCCTGAGCAGTAAATAGAGATTGGTTCCTGAAGAGGACAGAACTTCTGTGGAGACACTTCATAGCATGAGAACTGATAAAATAATTAAGCAGACCATAGTTTGACCAACACTATTTAATTATGTATACCTCTACCTCCATGTCTCATTTCTTCATCTTTTAAACAAAAATTTCTCTTGGTACCTGGGATTGAAGTCAGAGGTACTTGACCACCAAGCCACATCCCTAGCCCTATTTTGTGTTTTATTTAGAGACAGGGTCTCATTGAGTTGCTTAGTGCCTCACTGTTGCTGAGGCTGGCTTTGAACCCAAATTCTCCTGTCTAAGCCTCCCAAAGTTCTGGAATTACACCATCACACCCAGCTAAATGTAAATTTCTTGACATTATTTTGAAGACAGAACTGAGATTCTTGGAATAACTTTGGCATCCTAATATAGTCATTTTGATTAAAGTTTCTTTCCTGATTTTTACTATTATTTTTTGTATGTTTGGTCGGGTTTGGGGAAAAGTGGCCAGACCTGATATTTTGGGACCCTCAGAGTTGAGCCTCTGATCTAGGACTCCTGGGAACAGAAATAAAAATGAGTGTTTGCATTGGAGAGAAGAATGATTCTTGTTCTATTCACTAAACCCATACAATGCTTTATTATCAGGAGTTATAGAATTAATCTTAGCAAGAGCTGGTGTTGGTCACAGTCAGGGCTGAGAAGGATGAATAAGACAGGAGGCATGAAGAACCAATTCATATCTCACTTCCCCATGAGCAGAAGCCATGCCAATCATTTGCTAATTGACAGTTTGGAATGTGAATTCCTGATTCTTCTTGGTTAAGCATGCTAGACATAAATCAGTTGTAGGGTCATTGGGTAGTTCTTGGAATCTGAAGGTATTTAAATTGATTATGCTTTTTTATGCTAATTCATCTTTTTCAAGCATATGCTGGAGGTTTTGTTCTTCTATCTGAAGAGATAAGAATGGCTGGTCATGCTCATAGATTCAGGTACCCATCTAGTAAGGGTCTTTTTTCTCCTCGTAAAAGCCCAACTATCTCACACCTGCTGGGATGGTCCTTAGAAGTCTGACCATGAAAGCAATAAAAGCCTGAGTTCTTCATTTCAAGAGTTAAAGATGAGCTCCGCAGGCTGTTCACATGAACCATTGCACCCAGGAAATGTTTGGAAAACACAGTGATTTTCCTGTTTTCCTTTTTTAATTTTTTGAGAGGTAAGGGATGTTGAATAGGACAGTAGGAGGAAAGACATTGTTAACCTAAAGTTACTTCCAAATATAATTAATATACATATGTTATATTAGAATTGGAAGTAATTGTCCAGGATTTTGAGCCAACTGATTTTTTCCCCACATCTCCATTTTTGTGTCACTAGGAGAAACATTGTTTTGCCAGATCATATAATAATAGTCAGCCTCATCCTCAGGCTGTAGCATAGGGATGTGCAGAACACTGCACTGGACCATGTATCATTGTATCCACAGGGTATGTGGGGACACACCGAGTTCTGCTATTGAGTCTCTGTAATAGCAGAAAAGATACCTGGGAGGGCTACTTGGGTTCCACTGATAAGAGAATATGCCATATCTACCAAAAGTGATGTTACTGTTGAGGGTTAAGATAAGACTGATGAATACTCCAAGAGATTCAGAGGAGAGTGTTGAGTCTGCCTACTTGGGAGGGAACCATGGATGTATGGATGACAGAGAAGTAAATATGGTCAAATTTCCCCAAGATCTGAACCAGAGTTGATAATACAGGGTGGTTAGCTTTCTATCATCTTTGATCTTCCTTTCTGAGTAGTAAAAGAGGAGCAGGAGGAGGAAAGGAGGCCAGGTTTTGATAGACAGTAGCCCCTGAACTACACAGTGGGGCTTGACTGCTTCAGGCCTGCTTTTCTTCCCTACCTTTGAAGAGTAGGGGCTGTTCCTACAGATGTGTTTCCACAATGAATGCCCAGCCCCTCCTGAGCCCTGGTTCTGGACATCAGCTCAAACTTCACTTGAGCAGAATGGAGGTTTGCTTTCTGCTTTGAAGAATCTCTGGGAGGAAGCTCCTGTAAAGGCAAAACAAAAAACCTTGCTCAAGGGATTATGCCAAAGAACATACAAATGCTGAATCCACATTAGTGAGCACAAGATCTAACACAAGATCTAGCACAAAGCCCAGAGCTCCTTTGAGTGAATGGCCATTACTGAGTAGCTTAATAGTACAGGGCCACAGATCAGACTCACAGTGTCTCCTGATGGTCACAGGACACATTCCTCCCCATGGACTAGAGACATGAGAGCCCAGCTGGTTTCTGCAGCTCATCACATCATTCATCCTATTTTAACTTTGAAAATCTGTTTTTAAATTCCATTCTACACTTTTTCAATTGATAATAATTGGTTATGAGATCCATTTTATATAAATTCCACCAGGGGTGAGATTGCACAAATATTTACATGGGTTTTTTTTTATTGTTAGTTAAATTTTTTGGCAGTTCTTGGTAATCAAAGCTAGGATATGCTAGGCACGTGTAGTTTTACTGAGCTACATGCTCACATTCTGTTCATGATTTCAAAATTACATGTATAATCTTTTCCATAGACATCATGCTTTTTAAAATCCAGAAGTAAAGTTTTTTATGATTATCATGTTATACATTGTCAACAAATTTCACTGGACAGATAAATAGTATTTGAAATCCATCCTAATCTCATTTCATAGAGGGTTCTGTTTGTGTACTTTTGATCAACTTTCTGTTTTTCTTCCAGTATCATTCAAGCAATTTTGCTCTGCTTAAATTAATTTTGCTTTAAGCTGTGTCTAAATACATTTCTTTTATATTTATTTATTAAAACAATCTAGGTCATTTCTGGGTTCACTTTTTCAAATGCAGTTTTGTGAAAAAATCGATTTATCCTCAAATTTTGACAGGTACATATTAAATGAACTTCTTATATTGATACTTTAAATAAGCATACTTTTCACTTTTATAATATGAAGTCACCTTATCAAGAATATGTTTTATATCTGTAGGTATTTAGTTGGTATTCCTTCTCTTTGAAGAATTTAATTTGTCTATAGAATATCTTTATGCATTCCTTGTTAGGTGGTCATCCAGATGCTATATAGGTGGTGTGGTTAGGAAAAATAACACCAAGAGTATAAGAGAAAATCTAGTCTCCATCCAAGTCTTTTGCCCACTGAAGCAGCAGACTCTGGGGCATCAGGAGACGCAGACTGGGCTCAGGGTGAGTCTCTAGAGCAGGTGTGGAGACTACAATGCCTTTTGTAGGCAGATTCTTCATGATGTTCCTATTTTGCAACACTGACAGCCTCATTTTATCCAGTTCACTCTAAGAGTAATCATCTTCTTGAGCATGATTTTTTTCCTGCTATGTATAGGTAAGGAGCCTGAGTGTGTGAATTGAGCAAAGACTCAGTCTAAAGTTCATTAAAAACAATGATTGGTGGGAAACTCTCCGACCCTTGTCTGCTCTTTTTTTTTAAGGGTATTTTGCATATCTTTTTTTAAAAATATCTTTATTTTATTGCTTTGTATGTGGTGCTGAGGATCGAACCCAGGGCCTCACGCATGCGAGGCAAGTGCTCTACCGCTGAGCTACAATCCCAGCCCCCTTGTCTGCTCTTAATGTGATAATAAAGAACATTAAAAGGTGACATCATCACCAGTCATTAGGAAAATATAAATAAAAAAAAAACATTACCACCTCAATACCCACTAGAATAGTAACTATCAGAAAATAGACAATAAGAGTTATTAAGTTCTTGGGAGTATAACTGGGCATGGTGTCACATGCTTGTAATACAAGTGGCTAATGAGGCAGACGCAGAAGGATTACAAGTTCAAAGCCAGCCTCAGCAACTCAGCAAGGCCCTAAGCAACTCAGTGAGACTCTATTTCTAAATAAAACATAAAAGGGCTGGGGTCATAGCCAAGTGGTTAAGCACCCCTGAGTTGAATCCCCATTTAAAAAAAAAAGAATGTAGAGTATTTGCAAAAGTTATACACTGCTCTTAGAAATTTTGACTAGAGCAGTCACTTTGGAAAGTAGTTTAACATTTCTAAAATCAATTTACCATGAGGCTCAGAAATTCCTTTCCAAGTCATGTACAATGAAAAATAAAAATATGTGTCCACAGAAACACTAGCCCACAGATGTTCATAGTAGCATTAGGTATGATTTTCAACTTGGAAACTAATGTCATTTAATTGTACATTTGATACAGTTACACTTTAAGATATGCAAATTATATCTCGAAGAAAACATTCTGTAAAATGATATCAGAGTGATTGATGGCATTGCCCTTCTGTCTGTGATCTGAGAGCCAGAACCTCGACATGGACATTGCTGGGTCTGTGAGAATCTCCTTTGGTCTATGACAGTCAGTTGTGGGGTGATTAGTCTCACATTAGACATAGGGCATGGTTTGTCTCACTTCTCCATGATTCTGGAGCACTGTGGGAGCCCTGATGTTTCTGTCCCATGTTGAACCATAATAATGAGCCTGATCTTCAGGTTGGACACCAGAGATGCTTAGAAATTCTGCATTGCCAAAATTAGAGCCAGTGAAGTGATCAGGGTTTCCTGAGGCCTGAGAACTTCCAATCATTACAGTTTGGGGAACAGCACCAGGAGTCTGTTAGTACCAGCCCACAGTAGAGTTTCCAACATTGTTGCTGTTTCCAGTGCAAGAAAGGGTGACCTTCTGTCCCACAGACTCTGACACTAAAGTTTCCTGAGTCAGACCAGATTGTGCCCAGGACCCTTGAACAAAGGATGTAGAAACACTTAGAAGTGAGTCTAGGGTCATTTTCCATATAATGTTTCCAACATAAAAGAGAAAATTAAACCCCAGGTGCCTACATAATCTCTTCTACTTTTCATAGCTAGCTACCTGAGCAGAGTTAGGAGGATAAGGAGGAGAGGGTCCTTGGCCATGATGGAAATTCCAGCAGAGATTTGTTTCCTAAAGATCCAGGTGTCCTCAGAGCTGCCCAGTGGCTCTTATATACTTTCCCACTTAAGGGGACTGAAGGACCTCCCATGCTAATTTTCCCTTCCCCGTGACTGGCCTTCAGCACCCTGAGCTCTGAGACGTCTCTGCTTAGGTCTAGGCAGAAGCTGTCCTGAGTTTCTAATGGATGGGAGTAAGCAGTTGATACATCCACAGAAACACTGAGGATCAGGATGCCCAACAAAAGCAGTTGGCTGGTGTCTAGCCACGCAGGCTCACAGTGTCCCATGCTACCTTAAGGACAGATCGATCGGATCTGACATGCACAGAAGGGGACCGTGGTGGAACAGCATTCTTCCCTACCTACTTGTCCCCTGTCTCCTCTAAGAAAGACGATATTCCTTTACTATTTAAGAGCCTTCTTTCTTTGGCCTTGGCTAAGCACTAATTACAGTGATGTGGCCTCATATGGAGTTCATCACTGTGGTCATTTATTCACCATGAATTTGATCAGGAGTTGGCAGACCAGGAAGACAGAGGACAGTGACCTGCAAGCCAAGAACTATTACATTGGCCCCCACTTGTCAGCAGGGTATCCTTTCCAAAACAACTGGTCAATGCCTGAAACTGCTAATTGTACTGACCTCTGTATTTTTCCTGCGCATACATGCTTATTATTAAGCTTAATTTATGAATTATGCACAGTGAAATCAATAGTCTTGACTTATCATAAAATGCAACATTCATATGTAATAAAATTTACATAGACATTGAAGACTCACCCCAAATATCTTATTCTATTTTCACCTTTTTACTTAAAGGAAGCACCTCAGGGCTCCTCTTTGGCATAACCAGAATCACCAGTATGACAACTCCTTGTGTTGGTGTGGATATTGAATAAAATGTTTCCTGGTGCATAATCACTCTGATGCCACTAAATACATCTGACAACCTAGTGGATTATTAAGTTAATAATGGGGGAAATGGGAGATGTAGAAAGGCACACACTGCGCACACACTGACAGAGGTACCATTCATGCCCTTTCCTGGGCAGGTTGAAGCAGGATGGTGTGAGACTTCATCACATGACTCAGAACACCATCACATTTTAAAACTATGGGTTGTTTAGTTTGAATTTTTTCCATTTAGTGATTTTAGATTTGGGTGACTACCTACATCTGAAACAGCAAAAATTGAAACTATGGAGAAGGGAATATAACTGTACTTGGAAAGACATAAAACCCAACTTTTCTCTATTTCTGCACACTTTGGCCATGAGAAGAAAATGCTCCTCTCCTTCTCCCCAGCCATCAATGATGGGGACAGGGAAGTATTGAAAAAAGACCCTCAGTGATAGAGAGTGCTTGTATTGTTCATTAGATGATCATTTCTGAGGAAATGAACACTATGCCTAGCACCCCTGGACAAAGCTATGTATTATTAGCCTGAGATGGGACCAATGGGCTGATTACATCAAAGTGTTTTTCCATTTACTATTTTAAAACCTAGGGACACCTGAACACACAGAATTGGGGCACAAGGCACTTGTTACCTTCATGTTCATATGGGTTTATTTTTGGTGGGAAGAATAATAGATATTTCACACCATTCTTTAGACTAAAACCTGTGAAGCAAATTGTTCCCACAATGCAGATTCCAATGAATTTTTTAAAATTAATGAGTTGAACATAAAAATTACCTTTTGAAGGTATAAAATTTATTGGCACTCAGTATTGGTAGTAATTGGTGTTGCACAATTACTACCTCTTGCTAGTACTAAAATATTTTCATTGTTCTCAAAGGAAAATTTATACCCATTAATGAAGTACTGCATTTCACCTTCTCTGCAGCCTTTGGCCATCAATAATCACCTTTTTTGGCGGTATATATTTCCAGATTCTTAAAAATTCAGGTACATAGGACCACATGTACTATAATACTACACATGTACTATAACTACTTCAGTGTTACACTTTGCATTATTTTCTCAAAGTACATCTCCATTTTACAGTTTCATGGCTAATTGATTCCCCTGCATACATATGTCACATTTTATTTATCTGTGAGGAGTGGTGAGGTGGATGAAGGTGTCTGATTGCCTTGTGGTAGTGGTGCGCTTGCACTAGGATTTTTCTGTGCAAAAGTACAGGTTAACATTTCCCAATAGCTATGGTGACACAGGCCCATGGTCTTTCTGTGCAAAAGCTCAGAGTTATCAGTTTAACCTTGAAACTAAGACAGGAGCTCCCATGGATAGAGGATTCTGAACATAGTGAGATAACTAAATTGTATCATCAGTGCTGTGATGTTCAAGCCTCCTTGCTTGCGGAAACTTTATCACAAATAACATTTTTTTCTTTTTTAAATTTGTTCTAATTAGTTATACACAACAGTAGAATGCATTTTGACATACACACATATATGGAGTATAACTTCTCATTCTTGTGGCTATAAATGATATACAAACACACTGATCATGTAATCATATATGTACATAAGGTAATACTGTCTGATTCATTCTGCTGTCCTTTCTACCCCCATATTCCTTCCCCTCCCTTCACAGCTCAATTCACAATAGCCGCAATATGGAACCAACATGGATGCCCTTCAACAGATGGATGGATAAAGAAAATGTGGTATATATACAACAGTAATATTACTCAGCCTTAAATAAGAATGAAATTATGGCATTTTCAGGTAAATGAATGGACTGGAGAATATTACAAATAATGTTTTGATAATAAAACCTATATAATAAACATGTGAAGCCAGCTCTGGCTTACTGTTCTCAAACAGAGGTCAATTTCCCACCTGATCTCACCTTTCTTTCTAAATATTTGTGTGTTTGTCTTAATGCCACATTGCCCTTCACCGGTTTCTGGGGTTCAGATGTGCAGGTTGCGGCATTTATCCATTCTTTTTGTTTTTTTGTACCACGGATTGAACTCAGGGGCACTCGACCGCTGAGCCACATCCTAAGCCCTACTTTGTGTTTTATTTAGAGAAAGGGTCTCAGTAAATTGTTTAGTACCTCATCGTTGCTGAGGCTTTCTCTGAACTCATGATTCTTGTGTCTCAGCCTCCCAAAGTGCTGAGATTACAGGTGTGTGCCACTGTGCCAGCTTATCCATTCATTTTTTGATGGAATTTGAATCTTATATCTATTTTTATTTTGTGCATAGTGTTGTTATGAACATGTGCATACAAATTTTGGGTTAAGTGCATGTTTCTATATCTGGGGGAGCATATATCTAGAGTAAAATTATTGAGTTATGTGGTAATTCCATATTAATTTTCTAAGGATCTGCTATTTTATACCCATGTTAAATCAACATTTGAAATTTCCAAGAGCAATGTTTGAGGTTTCCAATGTCTCCTGATATTTTCCAAATTCATTATCATAAAAGAAATTTTTTAAACATTAAAGATTAACTAACCTGGATGAGTTGGGAACCACCATGATCAGGAAAGTGTTTGATATCTGAAAAGGACAGTGAGAGGAGCTGAGCATGGACTCTGCTATCTACAGGGGATCACACTAGGTTCCCAGAGCCCAAGGCTCTTTAAGTCACCATCACCTCAGCAGCTGTGCACAAACCAAATCCTCCTCCTCTCACCACTATAGACCCTGGAAAGTTCTTTCCTGGAAACAAGAATTGTCTGCCTGTGCAGAGGTTGAAAGTTTTCATTGAACAATAGCCACATGTAGAGGTTTTTCTGGATATATCCATATTACTTAGAAACTATTGTAATCATCACAGCTACTGCCAATATTTTTTTCCTGACCGGATATTTTCACCAGCAATGAAAGAGGAGTGGTGAGCTGAGCAGAAGGAGCAGATGCCTGTTCTGTGTCTACACGTAAGGGTCATGCTTACATGGTTTAACAATCATGTAACTAATTAAAAATCAGGCAAGATTCCAGGGCTGCTTAAGGAGGATGTCTTGTCAGAATTAGAATAACAGGATTAGTCACAAATTCTTGGGAGCTAAATACTAAATACTAAGAGAAGGGTTTCTCTTTTTTTTTTTTCACTAAGATATGCTTGTTCCAGTCAGTATAATAATGCACATTGATGCTGCAGTGCAGGACATAGTCACATTATGATCAACATACTCAGAAAAAAACAGACATGTCACAGGGGTCTCAGGTCTGACCTCCACCCTGAAACAAATGTTGATTGTTACTATTAGGCTTAGGGAAACAACCTTGGTAATTTCATTGTTCTAGAGGTCCATGGGGAAATATTAAAAACCTGTGAGCTTCCTCCTACATGTTCACTGTCCCATGCACCATAATGCAGTGGAAAGATGTAAGGTGTGAGATGTATGAATGTGCACTTGACTGTTGAGGCCACATGGAGACACTGCAGCCTTCCCATCCGGCACTGATAATGATGTCAGCTGGAGGGCACCTGTGAGACAGGGAGACTAGTTTTGTGATAGAGGCAACACTTTAAGTGGAAATGATGTCTTCAGCTCTTTGGGGAAAAATGGAAAAGAAAAAAAATGAGCAAATAAAGACAAAAATGGACCTTTTCTCCTTTTTTATTTTTTCTTTTTTTTGGTGGTGCTTGGTATTAAACCCAGGCCTATGTGCATGCAAGGCAAGCCTCTACCAACTGAGCTGTATCCCCAGCCCCAGAATTGTGGAAGCAACCTAGATGCCCTTCAATAGATGAATGGATAAAGAAACTGTGGTATATATACACAATGGAATATTACTCAGCAATAAAAGAGAATAAAATTATGGCATTTGCAGGTAAATGGATGGAATTAGAGAACATCATGCTAAGTGAAGTAAGCTAATCTCAAAAAACCAAAGGCTGAATGTCCTCTCTGATTAGTGGATGCTGATGCATAATGGGAGTGGGGGTGGGGAGCATGGGATAAATGGAGGAACTTTGGATGGGTAGGGGGAGGTAGGGGAGGGGAGGGGGCATGGGAGTAGGAAAAATGGTGGAATGAGATTGACATCACTACCCTAGGTACATGTATGAAGACACAAATGATGTAACTCTATTTTGTTTACAATCAGAGAAATAGAAAATTGTGTTCCATATATGTACTAAGACTTGAGATGCATTCTTATGTTTTAATAATTTTTTTAAAAAAGAAAAAAGATAAAAATGGAGATAGAATGAGCAAGATTTGGAGATGAATTGAAACAAGTCCCAGGTTCTCCTGCAGCCAAGCAGTTCCTTAGTTGGTGAGAATGTTGTTTCTTTCCATACAAGAGTTGCTACATTTGCTTTTTCCTACAGGTGATTTCATCTGTCCTTAAACATGGCCACTGAAAGTGGCCAAATCAGGCCCACCTGAGCCACAAACACTGGGGAAAATGCACAAGTGCTGACAACATCTGTAAGTGCTGGGGAAATCTTGGCATGGAGAACCCCAGCATGAGAGGGGCAACCCACGTAGGACCAACCCAGAAGCTATTTGACCCAATAAACCAGTACACAAAAGTCACAGTTTGCCAGCCATGTATGGGAAACCCAAGGTGGAAAGACTTTAATACTTCTGTGAGACAGTGGAGCAAAGTCAGATCTGGAGCTTAGATCTGTGAGTTCCAGAATGAAATCAATTAATTAATCTGGCAAACACCAACCGTAAGATCTCAAGTGAGGCCTAGCAAATCAGAGGACTCTCTGGCACAGAGAATTTCTGACACAGAGTCCATTTGCCTGAGAGTAATATAGATCAGAGAGGCCAGAGAAATGCTGCTCCTTCTTCCCCTACCCCATTGATTCAGCAGTGCACTTGAGCAATTGCAGGGAGAAAATGAATGGAGTGGAGAAACTAAGCCCAATCTTTGAGAAGCAACCCTGCAATGCAGTATCCCCCAAAAATAGAACTGAGAAGGACTGACTCCCCTTTTCTATAAGTGATGCCCTGCAGACAGTAGTGGGATACAGTCTTAAAAGTGTGTTGATTCATTGATGCCAGAAAACTCTCCATATAATAAAACACCTGGGGTATTATCAGACCAAATCCTCACCCCTGGGAGCTTCATTTGTGGCAACTCATTGCTCAGATTCAAAGACAACTATACCCAGGAATTCAAGCTTCGAGCATCTACCCCAGCTCCCCACAGCGTCTCACTAAGAAGGGAAATTGAGAAAGAGAAAGGCAGTTTGGCACAGACAGCAGGAAAAATTATTGAATATTTTGCTGCTTGTTTTTGGTTATTATTGTGTTTTGATTTGTTTGTGAATGTGTACTGATTGACATATGATGGACATTTATACATTTGTACACATACATATTTGTCTCTGGTGTTTTTGTTGTTGTTTTTAGCATTTCTTTAAGGTAGCTATTTTTTGTACTCTGTATTTTTTTTGAATGGTTAGGTTTTTAATTAGTATTTGGGATTGAATTTATATTGACCCTTTCACAACTCTGTTTTTCTTTGATTCAACTTCTCTTTTTCCTGCCAATAGCCAAATCCTATTGCTCTATTGCTCTCACTCATTTGCTCTCCCTCTCTCTCTCTCTCTCTCTCTCTAACTCTTCCTTTAATTCTTTTACATCTGTTTTGGTTTTCCCCTCGTATGAACACATTCTGCATTGTCCCTTCATATACCCTACTCACATCTTGAATCTAAAAACACTTCTCTATTGCCCCATCTCTTCCTTTCCTCTTAAAGAACTCTATCTTTAATTAGATATTTATACATATTCCTATATCTATATTTTTCTCATTTTTACCATTTTACTTAAAGGCAGTTATTTTTTCTGTATCAATAATTTGAGGATGGAGATGTTTAATTAGTATATATTGATTTTATTCTTGTAAACTTCTTGTTTCTTTTCCATAGTTTTTATTTTTCTTTTAATTTTCTCTTAATTTGTATTTTTATATAAATTTTATTTTTATTTTTTACATTTTTTCTCTCTCTCATTTCTCTTGAGGAAATTTTTCTTTTTTCCTCTGCTTATACCTCATCTCCACTGTTCACTTTTTCACTTTTTTTTAAATTTATTTGTTCTATTTAGGTTTACATGATAGCAGAGTGCAATTTGTTTCCTTGTACACAGATGGAGGATAATATTTCATTTCTCTGGTTGTATGTGATATAGAATCACAACATACATGCAGTCATACATAAAGCTAGGGCTATGATGTCCATCATATTCCACCACCTTTACTGTCCCCATCCCCCCACCTGCTTCCACCCCTGACAACAGAGTTCCTCCATTGTTCCCATGTCCTCCCCTATTATGGGTCAGCATCCACTTATCAATGAGTACATTCGGCATTTGGTTTTCTGAGATTGGCTTACTTCACTTAGCATGATGTTCTCCAACTCCATTCATTTACCGACAAATGCCATAATTTTATTCTCTTTTAATGCTGAGTGATATTCCATTGTGTATATATACCACAGTTTCTTTATCCATTCATCTATCAAAGGGCATCTAGGTTGGTTCCACAGTTTAGCTATTGTGAATTGAGCTGCTATAAACATTGAAGTGGCTGTAGCACTGTAGTAGGCTGTTTTTAAGTTTTCTGGGTATAGACCCAGAAGTGGGATAGCTGGGTCAAATGGTGGTTCCATTCCAAGTTCTCTAAGGAATCTCCATACTGCTTTCCAGATTGGATGTACCAGTTTGCAGTTCCACCAGCAATGTATGAGCATGCCTTTTTCCCCACATCCTCACCAGCACTTACTGTTTGTATTCTTGATAATTGCCATTCTGACTGGTGTGAGATGAAATCTTAGAGTAGTTTTGATTTGAATATCTCTGATTGCTAGAGATGTTGAACATTTTTTCATGTGTCTGTTGATCAATTGTATATCTTCTTCTGTGAAGTTTCTGTTCAGCTCCTTAGCCCATTTATTGATTGGGTTGTTTGTTTTTTTGGTGTTCATTTTTTGAGTTCTTTATATATCCTGGAGATTAGTGCTCTATCATATGTGCATGTGGCAAAGATTTGTTCCTAGCATGTCGGCTCTCTGTTCAGTTCATGACTATTTCTTTTGCTGAGAAGAAGCTTTTTAGTTTGAATCCATCCCATTTGTTGATTCTTGATTTTACTTCTTGTGCTATAGGACTCTTGTTAAGGAAGTAAGTTCCTAATGTGACATGATGAAGATTTGGGCCTATTTTTTCTTCTATTAGGCATTGGGTCTCTGGTCTGATTCCCAGGTCCTTGATCCACTTTGAGTTGAATTTTGTGCATGGTGAGAGATAGGGGTTTAGTGTCATTTTGCTGCATATGGACTTCCAGTTTTCACAACACCAGTTGTTGAAGAGGCTATCATTTCTCCAGGGCATGTGTTTGGCTCCTTTGTCCAGTATAAGGTAACTATATTAAAGTGGGTTCGTCTCTGTGTTTTCTATTCTATGCCATTGGTCTACATGTCTATTTTGGTGCCAGTACCATGCTGTTTTTTTAATATAGCTTTGTAGTATAATTTAAGGTCTGGTATTGTGATGCTTCCTGCTTCACTGTTCTTGCTAAAGATTGTTTTGGCTATTCTGGGTCTCTTACTCTTCTAAATGAATTTCAAGATTGATTTTCTATTTCTATAAGCAATGACATTGGGGTTTTAATTGCAATTGCATTGAATCTATATAGCGCTTTGGGTAGTATGGCCATTTTGACAATATTGATTCTGCCTATCCAGGAGCATGGGGGATTTTTTTTATCTTCTAAGATCTTCTTCAATTTCTTTCTTCAGTGTCTTGTAGTTTGCATTGTAGAGGTCTTTCACCTCTTTTGTTAAATCGATTCCCAAGTATTTTATTTTTTTTAAGGCTATTGTGAATGGGATAGTTTTCCTAATTTCTCTTTCAGAGGGCTTATTACTGATGTTTAGAAATGCAATTGATTTTTGGGTGTTGATTTTATATCCCACTATTTGCTGAAATTTTATTAATTATAAAAGTTTTCTGGTAGAATTTTTTGGATCCTCTAAGTATAGAATCATGTTGACTGCAAATAATGATAGTTTGAGATCTTCTTTTCCTATTCATATCCCTTTAATTTCTTTCATCTGTCTAATTGCTCTGGCTAGCATTTCAAGGACTATGTTGAATAACAGTGGTGAAAGAGGGCATCCCTGTCTTGTTCCCAGGGATGACAATGCTTCCATTTTTTGACCATTTAGGATGATGTTGGCCTTGGGTTTAGCATAGACAGCTTTTACAAAGTTGAGCTATGTTGCTACTATCCCAAGTTTTTCTAGTGTTTTGAACATAAAAAAGGGCTGTATTTTGTGAAATGCTTTCTCTGCATTGATTGATGAAATCATATGACTCTTATCTTTAAGTCTATTGATGTGATGTATTATGTTTATTGATGTCCATATGTTGAACCAATGTTGCATCCCTGGAATTAACCTCACTTGATCATGCTGCACTATTTTTTGATATGTTTTTTTATTTGATTTGCCAGTATTATATTGAGAATTTTTGCATCTATGTGCATTAGGAATATTGGTCTAAAGTTTTCTTTTTTGATGTGTCTCTGTCTGGTTTTGCAATCAGGGTGATACTTGCCTCATGGAATGAGTTTGGAAGGGTTCCCTCCTTTTCTGTTTCATGAAATAGTTTGAGGAGTATTGGTATTAATTCTTCTTTGAAGGTCTTGTACAACTCAGCTAACAGCCCATCTGGACCTGGGCTTTTCTTGGTTGGCAGGCTCTTGATGGCATCTTTTATTTCCTTGCTTGAATTTGATCTGTTTAAGTTGTGTATGTCCTCTTGGTTCAGTTTGGGTAGGTCATATGCCTCTAGAAATTTGTCAGTGTCTTCAGGGTTTTCTATTTTACTGGAGTATAAATTTTCAAAATAGTTTCTAATTATCCTCTGTATTTCAGTAGTGTCTGTTATGATACTTTCTTGTTCATCGTAATTTTAGTAATTTGGCTTTTCTCCCTCCTCCTTTTCATTAGGGTGGCTAAGGGTTTGTCAATTTTTTTTGTTTGTGTTTTCAAAGAGCCAGCTTTTTGTTTTGTCAATTTTTTTAATTATTTCTTTTTTTCAATTTCATTTATTTCAGCCCTGATTTTGATTATTTCTTGTCTTCTACTTCTTTTGGTGTTGATTTATTCTTCCTTTTCTAAGGCTTTGAGACAAAGAGTCAATTCATTTATTTTTTGACTTCTACTTTTTCTAATAAATGAGCTTAATGCAATGAACTTTCCTCTTAGCACTGCCTTCATGGTATCCCAGAGATTTTGATATGTTGTATCAGAGTTTTCATTTGCCTCTAAGAATTTTTTTATCTCTTCCTTGATGTCTTCTGTTATCCATACATCATTCAATAGCATATTATTTAGTTTCCAGGTGTTGGAGTAGTTTCTATTTTTTAATCTGTCATTGATTTCTAATTTTATTCCATTGTGGTCAGATAGGATGCAGGGTAGTATCTCTATTTTTTATTTTTTGTATTTGCTATACTGGCTTTGTGATATAACATCTGATATATTTTGGAAAAGGATCCATTGCTGCTGAGAAAAAAGTGTATTTACTCATTTATGGATGAACACTCTATATATGTCTGTTAAGTCTAAATTATTGACAGTTTCATTGAAATCTATGGTTTCTTTATTAAGTTTTTGTTTGGAAGATCTATCCAGTGGTGAGAGAGCTGTGTTAAAGTCTCCAAGTATTATTTTGTTGTGGTCTATTTGATTCTTGTATTTGAGAAGGATTTGTTTGATATATGTAGAAGCTCCATTATTTGGGGCATAGATATTTATGATTGTTATGTCTTGTTGATGTATGATTCCCTTAAGAAGTATGAAATGACTTTCTTTATCTCTTTTCACCATCTTTGATTTGAAGTCCACTTTATTTGATATGAGGATGGAAATTCCTGCTTGTTTGCAGGGTCCCTGCGAGTGATATGTTTTTTATCCCCACCCTTTCACTTTCAGTCTGTGGATGTCTTTTCCTGTGAGATGAGTCTCCTGAAGACAGCATATTGTTGGTTCTTTTTTTTTTTAAATCCAGTCTGTCAGTCTGTATCTTTTAATTGGTGCATTTAGGCCATTTACATTCAGGGTTATTATTGAAATATGATTTGTAAACCCAGACATTTTGGTTTATTTTTGGTTTTTACCTTGAGTTGTTTTCTCTTTAATGATCTTTCCTTTAGTGCAGTTTCTCCCTTTGTATATTTTCATTGTTGGTTATCATTTCCTCCTCATGGAATATTTTGCCAAGAATGCTGTGGAGTGCAGGCTTTCTTGCTGTGAATTCTTTTAACTTTTGTTTATCATGGAAGGTTTTTATTTCATCATCAAATCTGAAGCTCAATTTTGCTGGATATAGGATTCTTGGTTGGCATCCATTCTCTTTCAGGGCTTGGAATATGTTGTTCCATAATCTCCTGGCTTATAGGGTCTGGGTTGAAAAATCTGCTGAGATCTGAATTAGTCTCCCCTTATATGTAATCTGGTTCCTCTCTCTTGCAGCCTTTAAAATTCTATCCTTCTTCTGTATGTTGGACATTTTCATTATAATGTGCCTTGGTGTAGATCTGTCAAAATTTTGTACATTTAGTGTCCTGTAAGCCTCTTGTACTTGATTTTCCAATGCATTTTTCATATTTGGGAAATTTTCTGATATTATTTCATTGAAGAGATTGTGCATTCCTTTGATTTGAAATTCTGTGCCTTCTTCTATCCCAATAAATCTCAGATTTGGTCTTTTGATGGTGTCCCACATTTTTTGTATGTTCTGTTCATGATTTTTTACCATCTTCACTGTATGGGCAAGTTTATTTTCAAGATCGTGTATCTTGTCTTCATTATTTGAGGTTCTGTCTTCCAGGTGATCTAGTCTGCTAGATCAGACTAGATCACCTGGAAGATAATAGGTAATGCTTTCTATTGAGTTTTTATTTGGTTTATTGTTTCCTTCATTTCAAGAATTTCTGATTGGTTTTTTTCCATAATATCTAGCTCTTTATTAAAGTAATCTTTTGCTACTTGTAATTGCTCTCTTATCTCTTTGCTAGAATGATCTATGGTTGCCTTTATTTACTCTCCTATTTCTTTGATGGATTGATCAATTTTTGCCTGTAATTGCTCACCAATGTAATTCTTTAGTTTGTAGATCATTTTAATTATGTATATTTTGAATTCTTTCTTTGACATTTCATCAACTGTGTTGTCAATGGATTCTGTTACTGTGATATCCAGGTTTATTTGGGGCACTTTCTTCCCTTGTTTCTTCATGTTGATTGTGTATCTTCCTTTTCTTGCAATACTGATCTGAAGTATTGTGGCTTTTATCCTATAATCTTGTATTGAAACTCTAGATTACCTGTGTCTCAACTTGGAGCTATGCCAGGTCCCCCAGTGTCCCCAGATGGACATGACTACCACTAAAGTTAGTGGTAGAGGTAGTGGACGTACCTCAAGAGGGCAGTGGGAGTGGCTGTGGCTGGGCTCCTGTGGCAGTCCTTGAGGGCTCCTTTGGGCCCTCTATTGCACTCCTGACAGTGAGCAGGAAGTCTGGAGCTTAACTGAGGGTGGGCCTAGGCCTCACTTAGGCAGGGTCACAAGCAGGAGAGTCTGTGTACTACCCTTACCGTGGGTGTGGGCTCCCCTGAGCTATAGGCTAGCAGACTCTGGTCTGCCTCTGGCTGGGTACTTCTGGCTTTCCCTGAGGGCAGTTTTGGGCTCTCTGACTCACCTGTCCACAGGAACTTGGAGCAGAACTGATGTGGGCCAAGGCCTTACTTGGGTGGGGCCTCCTCACACAGGGGTCTCTGTGGCAACTCTTGCTATAGGTGTGGGCTCCCCTGTGGCTAGCAGTTAGCTATCTCTGGTCTCCCCCTGGCCAGACACCCATGGAGTTTCCTGAGGGCAGTTTTGGGCCCTCTTCCACTCCTGCTGGTCTACCTCTCCTTCACTCTTTCTTTAATTTTTTACCTTTAATTTTTCTCCTCATTCTTCATAATTATCACATCCTACATCACTTGTGTTCTATCCCTGGTCATCATATGAAACTGTAAACCCTTATGTAAAACTGCTATTTTTCCATAGGCAATAACTGATCATATCGCTTCAGACTATGGTATCAATCAACATTGCTGATTTCATTGCTATAGCCACTTAGTTTAATGTGGTTTAATGCGATAAATTATTTGCATCAGTTGTTGTTATAAACTGTCTCCCTTAAACTGTGAGGTTCTGAAAACATTCAGGCACATTATAATCCCACATGGTAGGAATAATATTACCTCAATACCAACTGTAAGATGGGTAGACATATGAAAAATGTGAAAAAGCAAGGGAACAAATCACCTCAAACAAAGAAAAATATGTAAAAAACAGAATCCATTGACATCACAGTGGAAGAAATGTCAGAGAAAGGGTTTAGATTATTGAAAGTTAATTTGATCTGCAAGGTAAAGGATGATGTAAGGGAGAAAATACAAAAATCAAAATATCACTTCAATAAAGAGATAGATATTCTGAAAAAATCAAAATAAAGGAATGAATAAACCAAATTGAAAATTCATTGGAAAGTATTAGTAACCAACTAAACCACTTGGAAGACAAAATATATAATCTTGACAATAAAGTTGACCATGGAGAAAAGATGTTGAGAGATCACAAACAGAACTTCCAAGAAATATGAGATGACATGAAAGACCAAACATTATATTTATCGGAATAGATGGAGGCTAGGAGATACAAACCAAAGGAATGCACCACCTTTTCAATGAAATAATTATGAAAATTTTACAAAACTTATGAATGAAATAAAAAGTTCAATATCAAAAGCATGAGGGACCCAAAATATATAAAATTACAATAGACCCACTAAAAGGAACATGATTATGAAAATGCCTAATATACAGAATAAGAATAGAATTCTAAAGACTACCAAAGAAAAATGTTAAGTCACATTTAGATGGAAACCAGTTCACATCTCAGCTGATTTTTTTTCAAACCATACCCATAAAATGGGAGGTCTTGGAATATTATGCACCATGCACTGAAAGAAAATGGATGACAACCGAGAACATTATACCCTGCAAAACAATGACTCAGAATTGACAATGAAATTTGTTTCTCATACCTTCCATGATAAACAAAAGGAAAAAGAATTCACAACTGAAAAGTCTGAACTACAAAATATTCTTGACAAAATATTTCATAAAGAATAAATTAAAAATAAACTGAAAACTATCAGAAAGGAAATACATTAAAAGAATAGTCAAACAACATAGAACTTAATTCAAATTAAAAACCAGAAATAATTCAACAATTACAGTAAATAAGAATCATTTCTCAATAATAACAATAAGTGTAAATGGCCTAAACTCATGAATCAAAAGACATAGACTGGCAGGTTAGTTTTAAAAACAAGACCCAACAATATGCTGCTCCAAGAGACTCACCTCAGGGGAAAAGCCATCCATAGACTGAAGGTAAAAGAATGGTAAAAACTTACCATTCACATGGATAACATAAACAAGCAAGGATTCCTATCCTCATATCAGATAAAGTCAACTTCAAGCCAAAATTAATCAGAAGGAACAAGAAGACCATTTCATACTGCTTAAGGGAATTATATATCAACAAGTCATAATAGTCTTAAATATTTATGTCCCAACCAATGGAGCATCTATGTACTTCAAACAAACCCTTCACAATCTCAAGATTTAAATAGATCACAGCTGGCACGGTGGCTCACGCTTGTAATCCCAGCACTCAGGAAGGCTGAGACAGGAGAATCATGAGTTCAAAGCCAGCCTCAGCAATGGCGAGGCACTAAGCAACTCAGTGAGACCCTGTCTCTACATAAAACACAAAATAGGGCTGGGGATGTGGCTCAGGGGTCAAGTGCCCCTGAGTTCAATCCCCGGTACCAAAAAAAAAAAAAAGATTTAAATAGATCACATCAATATGACACTGGTGTCTTCAACATGCCTCTCTCACCAAATGATAGATATTCAAAACAAAAGTAAATAAAGAAGTTATACAGCTAAAAAATACAGTTAATAATAATAATACATATGTAGACTATTTCATCCATCAATGACTGAATGCAGTTTCTTCTCAGCAGCATATGGAACATTCTCTAAAATAGACCATATCTTAGGTTACAAAGTAACACTTAGCAAATACAAAACAAATACAGATAACACCAAATCATAATGGAATGAAATTAGAAATCAATGATGAAATAAAAGAAAATACAAACTAGTCTAACACCTGGAGACCAAATAATATACTATTGAATGACCAATAGATAGCTGAAGAAATCAAGGATGAAATAAAAAGATACATAAAGGTAAATAAGAATAGCAACACAACACACAAAAATCTTAGGAACACTATGAAGGCAGTTCTGAGAGGGAAATAAATTGAGCTAATTTCTTAAAATCACCAAATAATAACCTAACTTTACAACTCCAAGCACTAGAAAAAGAACAAACCAACACCAAAAGCAGTAGAAGACAGGAAATAATTAAAATCAGAGCTGAAAATGATGGAATTGAAACAAAAATAAATTGATGAAACAAAAACTTGGTTCTTTGAAAAAACAAATAAAACTGATACACCCTTAGCCAAACTAACAAAGAAGAAAGAGAAAACTCAAATTACTAAAATTTGTGATGAAAAAGGATATATCAGCATGGATACCACTGAAATACATATCATAATCAGAAGCTACTTTGAAAATATATACTTCAATAAAATATAAAATCTTATCCACATTAACAAATTTTAGAGACATGTGACCTGCTCAGATCAAATTCAGAAGACATAAAAAATTTAAACAGATCAGTTTCAAACAATGAAATTGAAGATGTCATCAGAAGCCTACCAACAAAGAAAAGCCTGGGACTGGATGTATTCTCACCCAAGTACTAGACCTTCAAAGGAAAAAAACATAAACTAATATTCCTCAAAATATTCCATAAAAAGGAAAGATAGAACCCTTCCAAACTCATACTATGAAGGTAGTATTGCCCTGATACCAAAACCAGACAAAGATACATCAAGTAAGAAAACTCAGACCAATATTCCTGTTGAATATGGCTGCAAAAATCCTCAATAAAATTCTTGCAAAACAAATGCAAAAATATATTAAAATCTAGTGTGCCATGATCAAGTGGTGTTCATTCTGGGGATACCTTCTTAGTTCAACATATAGAAATCAATAAATGTAACTAACCACATTAATAAACACAAAGATAGGAATCATATGATTATCTCAACAGATGCATAAAAAACATTTGGTAATGTTCATCATCCATTCATACTCAAAACAATAGAAAAACTAGGGATAGTAAGAATATTTCCAAACATGGTAAAAGCTAAAAGCTATATATACTAAAGCCAAGGTCCACATTATTCTGAATGAATAAAAATTGAAGGAATTCTCTCTATAAACTGTAATAGGAATGGACTTTCTTTTCTGAAGTTATTTATTCTACTTAGATATACATGATAGTAGAATGCATTTTGATTCATTGTACACAAATGGAGCACAACTTTTCATGTCTGTGGTTGTACATGATGTAGAATCAAACTATATATGAAGTCATACATGAAGCTAGGGCAATGACGTCCATCTCATTCACTATCTTTCCTACCCCATGCCCCCTTCTCCTCCCTCCCCTTTACCAATCTAAGAAAATATGTGAAAGACAGCCAAATGAAATCTACAAAATATTAAAGAAAGGAATTAAAAAGATCTCAGAATATGGAAAGATCTCCCATGTTCTTGGTTAGGCAGAATTAATATTGTCAAAATGGCCATATTACAAAAAGCACTATACAGATGTAATGTAATTTCTATGAAAATTGTAATGACATTCTTCATAGAGATAGAAAATCATATAATGAAGTTCATATAGAAAAATAATAGGCTCAGAATAGCTAAAACAATACTTAGTGAAAAAAGTGATGCAAGAAGCATCACAATACTGGACCTCAAATTATCCCACAGATATAGTACCATAAATAGCATGTTGTTGGCTCCAAAGAAGACATGTAGAGCAATGAAACAGATCAGAGGGCACACCCCCATAAATAGAGTTACATGATACTATACAAAAGTGCCTAAACATACATTGGAGAAAAGATAACCTCTTCAACGAATGGTGCTCAGAAAAATAATATCCATATGTGGTAGAATAAAATTGAACCCATAAATCTTACCCTGCACAAAACTCAGCTCAATGTGGATCAAGGACCTAGGCATTAAAACAGAGACTCTGTGCTTACTAGAAGAAAAAGTAGGTCCAACTTTCCATCATGTCAGCTTAGGAACCAAGTTCCTCAACAAGACTCCTAAAGTGCAAGCAGTACAATCAAGAATCAATAAATGGGAGGATATCAAATTCAACAGGTTCTTCACTGCAAATGAAACAAACAAGAACATCAACAGAGGGCCTATAGAATGGGATAAATCTTTGCCACCTACACCACAGATACAGCATTGAACTCTGGATTATACAAAGAACTCAGAAAACTTAACAACAAAAAATCCCCAAAATAACTCAATCAATAAATAGGCAGAGCAATTAAATAGGCACTTCACAGAAGAAGAAATACAAATGGCAAAAAAAATATGAAAAAATGTTCATCATCTCTAGCATTAACAGAAATGTAAATTAAAACTACACTGATACTCCATCTCACTCCAGTTGCAATGGCAATTATCAAGAATACAAGTAACAATAAAGGTTGGCAAAGATGTGGGGAAAACAAGGTCTTCTCATACATTGCTGGTAGCACTGCAAATTGGTGCAACCACTATGGAAAGCAGAATGGATATTCCTTAGAAAACTTGGAAAGGAACCACCATTTGGCTCAGTTATCCCACCTCATAGCCAAGGGATTTAAAATCAGTAAACTACAATGATACAGCCACATGAATATTTATACCAGCTCAATTCATAACAGCCAGGCTGTGGAACCAACCTAGGTATCCTTCAATGGGTGAATGGATAAAGAAAATATGGTATATATACACAATGAAATATTACTCAGCCATAAATTATAATAATATCATGGCATTTGCTGGTAAATGGTTTGAACAGGAGAATATCATGCTAAGTGAAATAAACCAGTCCCAAAAAACCAAAGGCTGAAGGTTCTCTCTGATATTTGGATGCTAACACACAACAAATGGGAGTGGGGAGGGGAATATTAGAAGCTCATTGAATTAGACAAAGGGGAAAGGAGGAGGGTGGAATAGAAAAGACAGTGGAATTAATCAAACATAACTTTCTTAGCCTTTTATTTAAATATACAACCAAGGTAATTCTGCCTCATGTACAACCACAAGAATGGAATTCTTATTAGAATAAGTGATACTAAATGCATGTATATGGCAAAATGCATTATACAGTTATATATAACTCAAAAAGAATAAAACAAAAGATGTGGGATGAGATACTGGTATTGAGAGAGCAAAATAGAGGAAGTAGAGAATGGATGATCTTATTTCCAGCATTTGGCAGGGGATAAGAACAATTAATCCTCCCAATTAGGGATAGACTCAGGGTTGACTCAGGATGGGGATGTTCTATGGAGTTTTCTTCTCACTTCCCTATGGGCCTGTAGGACTGTGTCATTGTTGCTGCTACCATGTGATTGAGAGTAGTAGTCAGCCTCATTGTCAGGCTTCAGATCTCTGATGATCAGGTAGGCTAAGTTGGAGGAAGTGTGAAGGCCCCAGAGACCCAGAGAGTTTTTGGCTATTCCTGATTATGACCGTGGTAGGGGCACTGACTAGGCTCTGCTGGTACTCATGCACATAGTAAACCCCAAAGTTTCCAGTTCTGTTTCTCCAAAAGGCATTGATGAAGATGAGCCAAAGAATATGATACAGAGATCAGTGAGGACAGACTAGACACTTCTTCCATGAAAGAAGAAAAATTTATCATTCCAGGTGGCAGTCAGATGCCATCTCAGTATACCCTATAGGCAGCCACTTGTGCAATGACTGAAGAGAGTGAGAAAGATTAGAGCCCATGCCACAGTGGGGTGAGTCCAAACTGTTTTCTGAGCCCCACAGCCAGGAGGGAACCCACCAACCCTTCTTATTGTCATCCTGGTCCTCTGGGTGGGATGTCTCCACGGAAATGTCTTCTTTTTGTATAATCCTCTCCTTTGGTATCAGAGTGGCTCTGGGTAAGAAACAAAAGACTATATAGGGGCAAGAAAAGTCTCCACCACACGGAGAAACATCTGCAAGTAGAGGGCAAACAGCTAAAGACTTGGGGAGATTTAAATAGGTGCTTAAGCTACATCCCTCCCCAGTGACTAAATATATATGTAAACTAAATATTTTTTTAAAAATTAAGAAGAAAAAGAATATAAAACAAATCTGAAATATCTGAATCAAACATCCTAGTCATCTAAAAAATAGATCTATAAAAAATAATTGGCTTCAAAAATGCTTGACATGAAAAAAATATATAAATATAAATATTTACAAATGCCCTTGAACATTGTGGTCACAATTAAAAGAGAAAAGAATAGAATAAATAAAAAAGTATTGATTTAAAGTTAAACAATTATTTCTATGGAAGTTCAAAATTTTCTCAGCTTCTCTTGTCAGCAATGTGAGGAGGGATTATGTGGAGCATAATGCCCCACCCTCAAGGTAGATTGCTGGTCACTTCCCCTTGACATGGCTTCCATCACTCTTAACATACACAACATACATTGGAGCCTTACCTTGCTATCGCTGGTATCAGGAAATGTAGTATCTGCTGGGCTGACTGCTCAGGGTACAGGTAAACCTGACTGATGCTCCCAGCAGGGAGGCATGCAGAGGGTGACTGAGTCAGCACAGGCTGGGAGAGGAAAACTAAAAACACAGAAATTCACTGTATTTTGGAAAAATAACACAAAGAAAGAACATTTGTGGCATGATTCAGGATGCTGAGTGCCATGGTAACCTGTGCAGTACAGGACAGTGAAGAAAAGAACTGGGGTCCGGCCATGGTATACACACTTCAGAGTTCTGCTAAAGCAGACATGCCCCAGGACTTTCTTATTCACTCTCAAAACCCAGAAGATAAAAGAAGATCCATTCATGCAAATCTGTGCCCCTTACATAGACCAACAAGCCCCTACATGGATGTGTGTCTTTTCTGGGAGAGGTGTGCATGGAATGTGCCCAGCTGAGACTTTCTAGGTGCCTAGAGAAGTCCTAACTTGTAGAAAGAATGAGTTATTTGCCTAGTCCAGCAATCAGGTGTTCAAGGTTCTCACCTTCCAGCCCCAAATCTCTCAATGGCAGACCTATATTTTCCACATTGCCCAGACTTAAATTCATCATATCTGTGTCCAGGTGACAGTTGGTCCTAACCCTACAAAAATTTCAGCTCCTGCACCCCACAAAAATTTCAGCACTGCCCACTCCTAGCCCACAGATAGAGTGAAGACCACCCCCAGGCTAGCTTCCTATTTCATCTAAGTCTTTAATTTTCTATTTTCCCCCCAACACCCCATGGAAATAGAAAACACAATTCAATCCATTTTCTATGACATTCACAGCGGAAGGAGAGTCTTATATACAAAATATATGAAAAGAAAATACATAAGCTGACAATGAAGAATGAGGACAGATCTGAATCCATTACTATGGCTCCTTGTGAAACTAGGGTTCTCTTTCCCTGTCTGATTCCTCCTGAAATTGGTGCTTGTGGGATTTATGGGTTAGTGTTTGGGACTTTAAAATAGTACAGTGCATGATTCACTGGATTTATTAGAAATGAGAAAAACATAGGACATAGAAAGGAATGCTACTAATGGGCTTGAAAAAGAAATCAGTGGACCCTGGGCTTTTGTAGTAGGGTTCAAGAAAGAACAAGGATGGATTTGCAAGGAAATTGCCAAAAAACATTCCATGACTTTTCTGATAGAAAGACCTTTATAATAGTGGTATAGTATGGTTCCATCCTATGCTCACCACCATCTTATGAATATCCCCACTTCCTACACTGACAAAAAACAAATGCCAGTGGATACTCTAATGGACAGGTATTATATGTCTTGTTTAAGAAAATTAGCTGAGGGAATGCACAGCTGCTTGAAGTTCTGGCTAAAGGCACACAGGATTTGGCCCTAGCAGTAGTACACAGGTTCTTCATGAAGCGATCATCTGGGCACACAGGCTACTTGCCAGTCCCTGCTTATGATGCAGCTGTCTTGGAGGTATTTCCTGGACTCAGGCATCATTAAGACGACAGAGCATGAACTCTGATTGTTGAGTAGGTACACCACAGAACAAGACTCAACTGAAGGTCCCTCAAAATGGTGACACGACCAAAGATGTTGGACAATTGAGGAAGCATGTGTTTCTTTAGTATATTTTAAAATGTTATGGCATGTTCTTGCAATGTACAAAAGTAGGTATAATGAAATGAATCTTATTACTACATGAAGTAGGTCTCTTCCCTTTGATTTATTGCAAAATGAACATCATTGGAGATGCAAACCACTGGAAGAAAAGCTTTGACTTCAGTCTTCAGATCAAATTCAGGTGATACTATCCCTTTTGGAAGATAAAATAATTGAATTTTTATTTTGTGAAATATTTTCTTCCCCAAACAATTCACAAATAACCTCAATTTTGGACTTAAACTGAAACAGAAACTAACAAGCCCCTTTCTTTAACTGAAACAGAAACTAACAAGCCCCTTTCTTTAACTTGTATCTAGGGACAGTCAACATCAGGCTGCAAGAGAAGTCAGTGTCTGGTCTTATGATTCCCATGTCCTGTGATCATGTTTCTGTCCAGGCTAAGACACGTGCAGGTTTAGGTCTCTGTTGTCCATCTGGTCTGACTTTGCTGAATATCACTGTAATGTATCACACATTGAACCTCAGGTGTCAGGCAGCTTTGGCACCAATAAAAGGAGCCTGAGAACCAGATATGTGGCCAAGAGTGTCTATTGTTTGTGTTTCAAATGAGAGTCCTGGGTGTTTGCCTAGAGTTCTGCAACAAGTATGAGAAGTGAACATTGGTGACCAAAACTTCTAAAGCCACAGATGAGAGTGACTATCTCTCTTGAGCAAGTGGTGAGTGAGGGCTCTTGAGTCCCACAGCCTGAGAAGTGGACCCTAAAACCAAAACAAAACATGTCAAGAGTGAGGAAGGAAACAAAGGGCCATTACAATGACTGGAATCCAAAGTCTCTATCATTCCAAACACTGAGTGAGGAGTAGAAGGAGACATGTCCAGGCTGTGGTATGCATTTTGTAAAAATCCCCTGGCCCTAAAGTTTAGGTCAGACTTCCTGATGGCCCATGCTTTCCCACTGAACTGCCTGGATGCAGGGAGTGCGTTTGTGTGGTGTACTATATAAATATGAATCCTGTACAATCAACTTTCAAACATCATCCTCAGTCCTGAGAGCACTTAGATTTTCAGATGCATATCCAGGGTGGCTGTGTGCTGTGGATTTTCCTCATGGGAGGAAGCAGCTGCTCTAACATTGTGTGGGGTTCACTGAGCAACTGTTCATGATTCAGTAAAGCTGAACCACCTGAGTTTCCATCAGTTTTCTATGAATAGCCACAGTGCCCGCTGGCGGCCTTTTGTTCTAAAGCTATAAAATCTCATTTGATGATAAACTGTTGAATTGCTTGTATGACATTGCCACTGTATTTCCAAGACTGTCTCACATTCATTATTTGAATTTTCTTCAAGCATTTCTGTTTATATGTACTTATCTCTTTTTCTTTGTTTATTCAAATTATTCCCAATTGTATGCAAATCAATTTTATCTGAATTTTGTTATTATAATATACTTATATTTATTTTGTATAATGCTTCATTGGTTTATTATAATTGTATGTCATTAGTGGGATTAACTGTAACAATATCCATACATACAGGAAACATAATTTGAGCAATTTAATTTCCCAGTATTCATCTTTTCCCTCTTTTACACTTTCCCCTAAATATAATACTCTACTGGTCTCATTTCTGTTTTTCAGTAATTGGTGCATGGAAATTATTAATAAAGTTGGAAGTCACTGTGATATATTGGTACTTGCACATAGCATCATTTGCTTGATGTCATTTCAGAGTACCTGCCCTTCCCCTCATTTTCTCCCTCTCTGGGATCTTCTTCCTCTATTCAACATTTCATTTTTCAAGGATCTAGTTCTTTCTTTCATAAATGGAAGTTATCAAAAGAAAAAGAAATAAAGATGAGACCTCACTCAGGAGTGTTTTGAATGTGTAAAAAAGTTATTTTCATGACCAAGTTGCTTCTCATTGAATGTAAAGAAGGCTTAAGTTAAAAAAATATTTTTATAATTTAATCTAAAAGAGTTGAAAAGATTTTTAAAAAGAAGAAATGCTCCAAGTTACAGGGTTAAATTTTCTTTACTTTCTGTTTTCACATTTTTAACTAATTCACTGGAGATAGTCAGTTATGCAGATGGTCAACCAGGTCTACATTACCACACTACTCAATAATACACCAAGCTCTGTAGGGATTTTGTTTTCTTTTCACTCTCTTTTTCTCTCTCTCTCTCTCTCTCTCTTTTTTTTTTTTTTTTTTTGGTGTCAGGGATTGAACCCAGAGGGTCTTAATCACTGAGACACATCCCCAGCTGGTCTCCCCACTTTCATTTTTAGACAGAGTGTCTTGCTAAGTTGCTTAGCACTTGCTGAGTTGCTGAGACTGGCTTTGAACTACTGATCCTCCTGCGTCAGATTCCCAAGCTGCTGATATTACAGGTGCATGCCACCACTCCAAGCTTTTAGGGTTTTTCTGATTGACAATGCTATATGCACAATAGTGCACATTGTTTATAGGACAGTTACCAATGTCAGTGAAACTACCAGTAGAAAACATCTGGCCTCTTAGAATAAGATTAGAAGAACTCCCTCCTCTTCAATTTCTTAAGATTTGTTTTGTGACCTAACATATAATCTACCCTTCCAGCAAATCCATATTTAATTGAGAAAAATGTTCCTAATCTCCAGTGAATAATGTGGGTGACTGAGAAGAACCTAACATTATTTAGGTTACTCTTTCCCACACTGCTGATAAGGGTGGGCAGTTTTCCAGTTGTCTAATTGTATCTGCCTCTCCTAAAATCAATTTTGCTTATCTACATGCTGTGGAGCAAGTAGAACTTTATACTGAATCAGACACCCACTGAAGACACATTATTTGTTAGCATTGAGATGCATAGACTTAGCAATTTTACTTTGTTATCAGACCAGATAGTCTTTGTCATGCTGGATAAACAAAATCACAACTCTGCAATGTGAAATAACATGGCAAACTTCTTGCTCACACACCCTTCCCACTGCATGTGATGAATGGTGAATGATTCTCCATGTGTTTTTTTTCTTTCCATTACTAACTCAATACAGGTTTACTAATTGGGATAATTCTTGTCATCATGCAGAAGAAAACATGCAGGGAAGAAGAAGGGTGGTAGCTCACCTTACCATGTCCAAATGTAGCACAGGTCTCCTCTGTTTCTACTTTATTGGGCAAAACAGATCTTAGCTAAGGCACCCTTCAAGGAGGCAGAGAATTATGTCTGATACTCAAAAGGATCTGGAAATTTAAAAACCATGACAATATATATGCACATATCTGATGCAGAGTCCTATGTCTACCCAATCCCTGGACACCTTCTAAGTTGCTCACCAAAGTAATGTTCATAACCATTGATGATTAGAAATAACTTCAGTGTCCCAAGTTGAGTATTAGAATGAATAGCTTCATTGTGGTATTTATTGTTGTTGTTTTGTTTTGTTTTTAGACAGATTGTCCCTCAGTTATTGAAGCTTGCCTCCTGCTTGTTATCCCAGTTCCTCAGACTCTGGAGCATCTGTGTAACACCACATGCCAGCAAAAGAAAGGCTTCTCTGACCAGAAATCAAACTTGGGCCATGGTAGTGACAGAATTGTACCCTAACAACTAGACCACCCAGAACATCTCTCTGTGTATTCATACAAATAGACCTACTGTTGAGTTCACACAAGGACACTATGGTAGTTCTCATGGACAGTAGTCAAGATTTTCCTGGCTAGCTATCTTCCCCAATGTTCACATTATCTCCAGGGGTAGTGGGGAAGAAAAAGCATTCACTTGACCTTTTCCTACAGCTAGTTGTTGTAAAGAGGAAGCTCTGGGTGCAGACAGTTCTGTCTCACTCTGGCCACCTCATGGTGGAGCCCTCTTTCTTTATTTCATTGTTCAAACATCTATTGTGCCCTGAATCTGCAAAGGGCAATTTGGGCTCTCACATATGTCCCTTGAATTCCTTTCAGTAGATTTTAAATGGAGAGAATACATAACAACATCGCAATCATGGTGGCACTCAGACTAACTGGATTTTTAAAAACTTTTTGTCTCTTAGCTGCAACTACCCAAATCCATATTTTGTCCCTGAAGGGATCTAAGAAGAAGTGTCTCAAGTCCAGATCTTGCCATCTTTGCTATCCTCTTTGGATGTCCTAAAACATCTCCTTAGAAGATGACATGTTTGCCAGACATTGGTTATACCCACTGGGAATCTCAGCTGACATGAGGTTAAGAGGGAAACACAAAATCACTCATTTCTTACTAAACTCACTGAACTTCAGAAACCTGGTTTGGAGGCTCCACAGGCAGAACATGTACCAAAAATGTTTTTTGCATCTTTTCTCAAGGACATGCCACAGTCCTGGACACACCTGGAAATCCACACCTTCACCACCTCTCCCTTTTGTGAGTCTCTCTGATGTGTCAGCTGTTATTATCAGTAGATGGAGATACCACAGTTTTCTTAGGATTATTCTTGTCATCAGATGGGCTCCAGGCAATGTGCAGCAGTAGCAGAGATCCTTGCAGAGGTCCTAGAAATGTAAGAGACACCTTCAAAACTCTGACCTGAGCACACAAGTCTCCTGTCTTTCCCTCCCAATGGTCTTCTGCTTCAAAGTAACTCCCTGGAAGTCATGCATGTCAACCCTCTTATCTTTTATGTCAGTCCTACCACAAGCCCTGAATTAGGACAGTTGATCTCCAAAGTGAGGAGGGGAAGGTCCTGTGTAGACATCCCCACAGGGCCCATGAGGAGATGCTCAGCCCAGTGAATAGTGAGCACATAACAAAGAAATAGTATTTCTGATTTTTTTCCATCAATTTTTAAAGAAAAGATCTTGTATCAGAAGGTCAATAATGCAATGAATACAATGAAGTTTGGATTATATTGCTCTCTAAACTGACAGAGTTATAAAATAAAATTTCAATAAACATTTGATCAGAGAAAAGTGTTCATCAACACAGAAATAACCAGGGATCACTAGGCTCATTATGTGTCCTCAGTAGAATCAAGGGAAATCCAACAAAATGTGGAAGGGTCTCAAAAGGAATTTATAGATTGGAACACATCAATCATGAAGGAATATCTGCTGTGTGCTTCCAAATATAAAAGGAAATCTGACCAATAATCACGGAGAGAAAGTCAGTGGTTGCCTAGGAGATTCTGTGAGCACAGATGGAGGGAGAATTTTCAAAGGGCAAAGGAGGCTTGTGGGCCCATGGACAGATTCCTTGACTTGATTGTGCTGATATTCGCAAAGGTGGGAAAATATCTCAAAGTCTGTCAAAGTTTTCACTTATGTGTGCTTTATTGTCTGCCAAATATTTAATGTTTTTAGAAAATTTACATAAAATTATGATAAAACACAGATCACAGACATACACAATAAAGACTAAAGAGAAGACACAGCTCTAGAACTTCTGGAAGTAGGGAAGAATGTATGATGGAACCACGGGATTCCCCATCAGATGTCAAGTCTGTGATGACCAGGTTTGCACTGGCTGAACACCTGGCCATCACCTGAACTTCAGGGCAAATAGACCACAGCATCCTGGATGTGCAACTCCTCGGTCTAAGGAGGAGCAGGAATTTCTGTTTACGTGGAGACATTTTCCTAGGAACATGCTGCTATGAATGACTCTGGACAGAGAACAAGAGTCTGCTCACTCAAAGAAGTGCCAGAAGATTCAGTGAGCCCTAGGGTAGTGGTAGCCGAAGAAGGCAGACTGGGCCTGAGCAAAGCTGCTGGGTGTTTGCCCTCCTGACAGATGGTAAAGGGTTCTTGTCTTACTTCCCCATGAGGCTGGAGCACTGTGGGAGCACTGAGGCTACTGTCATAAGAATGACAGAAATAGTCACCCTCATCATCAGCCTGGAGCCCAGTGATGGTCAGTGAAGCAGAGTTGCCGGACTTGGAGCCAGAGAAGCGATCAGGGACTCCTGAGGGTCGCTTACTATTTTCATAGATGAGGAGTTTGGGGGCCGTTTCTGGGAGCTGTTGGTACCAGTGCACGTCAAAGATACCAATATTGTTGCTGCTTCCAGTGCAGGAGATGGTGACCCTCTCTCCTGGAGTCCCGGACAGTGAGGGTGGCTGAGTCAGCACAGACTGGGCCCAGGATCCTGGAAGTGCGAGAGACACAGAGAGGGTGATCTTTGTCTAGAAACAAGAGGAGAATCAGGGCCTATATCAGAGGCCTCCCAGACCCTATCCCTTCTCCATATCATGTCACCTGTACACTGAACAAGGAATGTGAGGAGCAGAGAGGACCAGGCCATGGTGAAGGTCATCCCGTGCTCTCTCTTCTGTTGCCACAGCTGAGAAGAGGTTCCCCCAAGCCTCTCCCTTGCCCTCTTCATACTCTGAGAAGGGG
>PVHX01016328.1:0-43613 GCA_004024805.1 Geosciurus inauris
AATAATTTGACAAATTATATGCTATGATTGAATTTTAGCTATTATTGACTTTTAGCAACATGACCCAAAATTCTCACTGATGCTGCAGCCAGCATTCTAGAAGAAAGAGCAAGTAGTTTGGGTCTCAATCCCTTTTCCCCACTTACTGGCTGTGTGTTATTGTGCCCCAAATTTACTCTTCTGCAAGTTCCTTTGCCTGACTTGACCACAGGTGCTTGATGCCATAAAATTCAGTATCTGTATGAATTGTGCAGTGCCTAACACAGTGGGTCCTACTTTTTAAGTGTTTTCTCCTCCCCAATAACATGGCTCATGACAAGAAAAGGGGCTTATGTACCAGTATTTTGCAATGAATGGTTATAAACACCTACCCACGTGGCGAGCACTGTGAAACAGTTTACCTCTGAGAATTTAGGGATGAGACTTTTCCATTTCACAATGGGAAAATATCAAGACTTGTGAAGTTAATGAGGCTAAAAGCAGCTATATTTTAGATGTGTTAATATTAAATTGTGCACTTTATTAACAATGTAACTGGTCCCTTTATGCCATGGATACTAGAATCAGAAAATCAGAAATTATATATTTTCTTTACTACCTAGGTGGTGAAAAATCAAAGGTAGAAATAGTAAAGCCTCTTGTGTCATTATTTAATCATTAGTACTGAGTCACAGGGATTGTGGCCAATATTTAGAGACCTGGAGGGATGCAAATCTTGTCTTCTAGTGCAAGTTTCCAAACTACCTAAAATCTAAGTGAAGATGTTTAGATCTATGTTAAGGTGGTGTATGACTATTGAAAACTCAAATACAGAAAAGTACAACTACTCAACTATAATTTATATATCTCTTCCTAGGTTACTAATTTCATTGCATTTTTCCATTTATGCCACTTACTATCGTAAATTTTATTATTTCCTTAGGTTGTTTCTACGTGCTCATTCTCCCATAGAGCAGAAAAATCATGTGGAAAACCACAAATGTGGAAACTGTCCTTATTATATTGCAATAAATAAGTTGCCAAGGGGAGTAATTTGGGTCTATTCAGTGTCAACCACACTTCTATATGCTGGATAAATGTTTTATATGACTGAACATAGATTAAAACAAGGCTCAGAGAAACTGAGATCTATCATTCAAGATTCACCTGTCACACAGACCTATTAAGGAAGACACTATTTCTCCTTCTAGCCTACTTAACATGCCCCACTTAATAACTCAATTTTTCCAGTGATCAAACCTGACAAAAACGAATGATATTTATCAGTGAGTTATCACATAATTAACACCATAGTCTTCCCAGTGAAAGCTTCCAAACCCAAATGCCATATGATCATCAGCTGGAAAATATTGCACTGCTGTAGATGTGACCCATGTCCTTCATTCAGTGCCTATTTCCAACAGCTTCACAGCTGTATGTGGAGAACGGTGACAAAGAATGGGATAGTAGTGTCTGAGGCTGGGGTCTCTGATGACCTCATGGCTGGGGCGAGCCTAGTGCCTGGGATCGTTCCTGTGCATGGGTGCAGGATGCCTCACTGCTGTGGCGATGCCCCACATGAGGAGACTCTGTGGAAGCCTCTCACCAGCCTGGACCTTGATCTCAGGCACATAATTCCTGGGAGTAGAGGAACTCTCCTGTTAAACAACCACAGTGTTTCATAGCTCCACTACTTCCGAAGCTGTCCGCTTAACAGTAACTTTAGAGAATGGACTTTCTTGAGAGCTCCACAAGGCTCCTACCCTTGCACATTGCAACTGTAAACTACAACTGCAAGAAATCTACGTAAATATTTCCAGATCTCTAACTTTCTGAGTACAAAGAATAATGCTTACAGAGTCTTTAACCCAATGAGACATATATAAATAAAGATCACTGGCGTAACTCTTTAGATCTGCTTCTCCATCAGAAAACAACACTCCACCTGATCCCAGCTATTTAGCTTCAAAATCTGTGTCTGTAAGTCTTTATTTTTCTAACCTCCCCATGACCCCTCAAGGGAACCTGCTTGATTGGCCACGCTGGTTGTGGCAGGAGCAGCCTGTCTTTACCTTCACATAGAACAACACGCCTTTACCTGACACCCATGCGTGTCTCAACAACCTTGGCTTCACACCATCTTTGCAGGAAGGAGCTCAGTCATGCCCTGCTTTCTCCAGCATCACACAGTTGTTGACAGTACACTGACAACATCCTTCCCTGAGGAGAGTCAGGTGACACTCACTCAGTTCACACAAATATTCACAGAACAGCTCACAAAAGAGGGATGTGCCATTCTCCTGCACATAGTACAAGTGCCCACTGTCTCTGGAAAATTCCTGGGCATCATGTAGTCAGGCAAGAACAGCTCCATCCTGGACAGCATCTAGATAAAACCTTGCCATGCTAGAACCTGCAATGCTGAGCCCAAAACCTGTGGGTCATTGTTTGGGTCCTGGAGGCAAACATAGGAAGTCAGACCAGGTCTACTGTTACCTTCAGATCGGGTCGATGTAAACGGGACTCCAATAACAAAAGGTCTGGAATCTTCCCAAATGCAGTAAGCCATGAATTCTCATTAGCACCCTTCAGACCCTTCTGCATTATAGAATACCCAGCAGTTTTCTCTCATGCATCTTGAAATCTCTGGAATACACATGTTGGCCATGAGTCAGTAGCAACACAACAACTGGTACAAAAACATCATACATCGTGGTTTAGTTGAGTGTCCTCCAACAGGCCATGTATCAAAGGTTGTTCCCCATCCTGTGGCACCAATGGGAGGAGTTGGAACCTTAAGAGAAGGGGCCGCTGAGAGTTCTTCTAGTGACGTGGGGGCATGCTCTTGACGGGGATGTGGTCCCTCCTCTTCCTGTGTCTTCCCTTCTTGGCTGTCATGAGATGGACAGGTCACTCCATCATGAGCTCCTGCTATGATGTGCTATCTCACCACCGGCCCACAATAATGGGGCCTGCCGATCATGCACTGAAACCTCCAAACCTGTTAGGCAGGAGATTGCGCAAGGGGAAGGGACCATCCCTTGGTGCTCTCAGGTCCACCCGGTCCCCTCACAATACTCCACCTGAAGCCCCTTCCTATGAAGGGAAGCTGGATCATGGTGTGGTTAAAATGAGAAAGTGAGATGATCACAAGAGGAATTACAGACCCTGAAGGGAAAACCCCAGTCTTGGTCATGCATAATAGCCCAAGTGACTGCCTGACGGCCTAACATGTCGCTTAAGTCTTCTTAAGCAATTATCAGATCATTAGCATTGTGGTTTGTTCCCCCTCTGTGCATTTTCTGACAGAAAAAACCTCACATATGGGCAGTAGAAATCATATCAAATTCAAGTGTTAATCAAAGTGCCAGTCAAACCCTGATCTACCCAGGGGAGAAGGAGCTAAATTACTATAGTCCAATAAAAGCAGAGTTCACCATGGAGATGGGGCCTTGTGCTCTTAGCAACTCAGACCCAGTCTGTCTCCCAGAGTGATTCTTTGGTTTTCAATAAATGTCTGCCTTGCCTGCCCACCTCTCAGGTCTTACTCAATTCTTTGCTCAGGACACCAAGAACCTGGACCTGGAACCCCATGCGGATGCCTGCCCTTGCATAGGTAACAAAGCTATGATCCCAAACAAACCATTCCTCTTTTTAAGTTGGTTTATCTCAGTTACAGATAAATCTGTTTATCTTGTTACGATAACGGAAGGCTGACTCTCACACTGGATATAATTCATAAGCACAACCACTACAGGGAGTGTATTAGTCTGGAGACTAAAGCTAACTGCTCTTGACTGTGAGCCTTAGGACCCACAAGACCATTATGCCTCAGCTCGTGGAGGCAGCACCCTACTGATGCAGCAGCACTTTAGAAAGCTTCTTGTTGAAATGAAAATTATACTTCCATGAAAGAGTCTCCGGCATATTCCATCTACAGAAAGAAGTGACCTCCCATGTTCAGTCCCTTACCAGATGCAACAGAGAAGGTCACCCCTTTCCTGGACACATTGGCCTTTAGGATCAACTGAATGAACACAAAAGATTATTGAACCCAGAGTCACCATTACATGTGATGGGATCACAAGGGGTTTGCTGCTATCCATCCCTAACAGGGCTGTCCCCAACTGCTATAGCTTGGAGCTTGAGTGTCCCCCAAATGACCATGTGTTAGAGGCTTGGTCCTCGGGGTGGGGGGTGCTATTAGAGGAGGTAGAACCTTTAAGAGTTGGTGCCTAGTGGGTTGCTTTAGGTCCCTGGGAGTGAGCCCTTGAAGGAGATGGGACCTAGCCTCCTCTTTGCTCTCTTTGCTACCTGGCTCATGAGGTGGGTGCTTCGGCTCCTCCATAGGCTACCACATAATGTGCTGCAACTGGAAGCTGTAGGACTGTGAGCTAAAATAAACCTGCACTCTAAATAGAAAGTGAGTGGCAGAACATTAACACATATGAGTAGGATCCTTCTCAAGGATCAGCATGGATAGATAAACTTCAAGTAGTCATCTTAACCATTAAAAATGTCAGGGTTGATCTGGGAGTGTAATCAGTGGTAGAGCAGCTGCCTGGCATGTGCAAAGCAGAGTTCAACCCCCAGCACTGAAGAATTAAAGCTCTGGTTCCATCTGCACATTATTTTGACTCGAGGGCCACCGCCACCAGTCTACCTGTCTACTCCAACCCACAGCAACAACTCTGTACTCAAGGTCATCCTCTTTGCAGTGAAAAAAAAAAAAAAATCTCTGGAAACATCATTAAGGGTTTCCAGACTCAGGTGTACCTCTGCTCCAGGCCTCTCCTGGTACTCCGTGTTCTCTTAAGTTCTACACATTGTTTATAGCAACAAACGCTCTCATTTCACATGTCAAAATCCTCAGCGCGCAGCCTGGGGTCCTGAGCAAGGCTTCCACAGACCTCTGATCTCCCACACCAGCTCTGACTGTCAGCCTCTTAGAGCACCCTGATGTCTTCCTTACAGGAGTTCAAATACAGCAAGTTAAGAACTGTGCACCTCAGCCAGCACTCCAACTTTGGGTGAACTTTAACAGGATCGGACTCCATGTTCGATGTTTGACGTCCACAGGGCTCAGACTCCATCCCACCCTTCTCCTTCTGACCCCATACCTGAGCTCCCTCTCTGTGCACTGGGAGGCTGAAACTGTGAGGAAAAAATCTCCTGTGGCAGGTGGAACCCCCACCTCACCCTCAACGATCATAAAAACTGTCATTCTACCCCTCCCTTCCCTGGAGCCACTTTCTGCCATTGGGATGCCTGTCCTGAGCTGACCCCAGGCCTGAACACGGTATAATCCTGTGCATGCTCCTAGGTCTATGTAGGGATTATCATCCCAACATTCAGGCTGCTTTTGAGTTCAGGGGTATTAGTCATGCCTTCTATGGGTCAATTGCAGAACAATTTATTATTTGGAAGATAATTAGAATATAAGTTCCAAAAGATTTGAGGCTTTGCTCATTTTTGTTTGGCCCTGTATCTCTGGGACATGGAGCAATGTGGAGATATACTAAACATCAAAACTATTTGCTAAATGAATGAATGAATCTGCACCAAAGCCTCCTAATATCTAGGCTATTCCTTCTTCCAACTTACAAAGCCATCTGTGATTGACAAACCATTAGAAAAGATTAGGCAAGAGACTCAGAAACTAAGCTGGAGGTAATTTTTTAATTTACATTAAGAAAATAACTTTCTGTCACCCATTTCTATCAATAGCTGTAAAGGGGAATGTTTTGAATTCATAAAAAAAGGGAGGAGAGAAGAAAGGAGCAATAATGTCTTAGGATACCTAAGAAATACCTGATATCTATAGTTATTGATGATTATTCATGAACAAATGATATAAGAAATCCTACAAAAAGCCACCTGATCTCACAAGCTGTATGTTAGTGTTTTAACACTGGCTGAATTATGAATACAGTCTGATTATTGCTGATTATATATAGAATAAGATGAAAACTAACTACAGGAGGGTATTTTAAGACGATTATTTATTGAAAGATAACATTGCCACACAGATACAGTTTGCCATATCTATGCAAAACCAATTTGCACATTCAAATAACAAATTAAATTTGAAGCATGAAACAAAAATCATTAACATCCATGGTGTGAGTCCACTAAAGAGAAATATTTAAGTAGAAAGAAAGGGGATTTAAAACTAACTTCCTGCCCTACAGGTAAAGGAAAAGCCTCTTAACTGAGGTAATGCAAAGAGAGCTGTGCAGGATTCCTGCTCCACGGGTTTTCAGATTAGCATTTATTGCAACTCTCTCTTTGCCTGATCCTGAGATGCCCCTGGCCTTTCTGGTCAGACGGCTACTCCCACTGTGTTTTCTCCATCCCAATACACGTACCTTCAATCTTTTCCAATTGTGAACCAGGAAAGGAAATAGCCCACATAGTCAAGGATATTCAACAAGAGTGCTGGATGTCAGGGGTGAAAATCAGGTTGTGGAGGGTGGTCTGTTTCAGTTATCACGCAGCAGAACATGCCAACATTTGCTGACATTAAGCAACACTCCTTTATTAGCTCTCAATGCTGAAGTCAGCAATTGGGGCTGGGTTTAGTGAGGCCATTCGTTGGCTCTTTTCAGCTGCAATTGTGCTGCTGTGAGGGGTTCTTATTTCTGGCTAGTGAGAGGGTGACTCGGTTCTCCTTGTGGTCTCTCGTCTTGTAGCAGGTAACGCCAATCATAGAAGAGCTGTGGCAGGGCAGTATTTTGAGAGGAGACCAATGCTCACACTCTTATAAAGCCTCCACATGTATTTCATTTAGCTATGTATCATTGTCCTTAGTGACACAGCCAAGCCTGAAGCCAACAAAGGAAATAATTACGCGCAGGCATAGAAAATGAGAGGTGTGATTTCCTGGAGGACAGAGAGGAACAATCTACCACATGATACTAGCTCTGCACAAACAGGGACAGAAGTAGAAACAAAGCAACTCTTATAAGTCATATAGGGGCTGGGGGTGTAACTCAGAGATAAAGCACTTGCCTGGCATGCAGGTGGCCCTGAGTTCGATCCCCAGCACTAAAAAAATAAATAAAAAGATGAAGTGATGCAAAAGGAATCCACTTTGACTCAGAAATGCCTCTTAGAAACTCATAAAACCCCAATGAATGCAATCATATGTCTTGCTTTAAGAAATACACCTTAAATTAAAACAGAAAATAACTTGCTTGTTTTTGAGGTAGGACTATTAGAAATCAAACTCCTTATGAAGCCCACGTATATAATGCATGTAACTCAGAGCCTATACCAAAACACAACAAAGGAAAACATTTCTTGTGGGAACTGAACACACTTGATGCTGATAAGACACATGTTCTTGCACTCTGTTCAACCCTAAAATGAACTTTCTTAACTTGCATGTAATTTCTTATTAAATTTAAATGTCATCAACCACTAACTCTGTTTATGACTTTCTCACCTTTGAGACCTCTGTAAGTCGCAAAATTTATCTTGATATCCACATACAAATTAAGACACTAGAATACATCTCAAAACTCCCATCTTTCTCTGGTATTAAAGTTTTAATTTAGTTCATTGACTACTTTAATTCTATTGTACTTAACCTCACTAGAATTCATTAATCTCAAAAGAGCCACGTGTAATTGTGATTGGCTATTTCTTGTTCCTTTTTTTGGTTTTCTCTGTGAATTTTGGTCTGATGGGAGGCAACTAAGGATCTTACTAATTATTTGAGATAAAACAAAGTTAAATGCATTTGTCTATTTTAACATGCTCCCATTAATCATGAATGTAGCAAGTTTTCTAGATATTTTATTGATAATTTCAAAAAAAATACTTAAAAATTGATGTTACTGCAGAGTAGTACATCTTATGTGACAGCTAGTGAAATTAAAGTCGATTAAATTCCACAGTACGGACTGAGGAATTATCCCTAAACTCACTATGGAATTCCACTGTGGTGAAACAGTCTTGAAAAATACTTGTATTGATTTATAGGGTTTCTCAGTAAACATATTTGCAACCTTCAGACACTTAGCTTTGAGTTCACCATTGATTTATTAGAACCCATTTCTCCTTCTTTTTTGCCTGTGTTTGCAAAGAGACTCTGAACAGATGTTACAAGAAATATACTGGACAAGATAGAAAGCAATGAGTGGAAGATAGAAGACTGACAGCTGGACAGACAGACAGTCAGTCAGTCAAGGGCTCTTCACAGCATCCCATCACTCTCCCTAATCTGTAAGCAGCATTTGGGATTTGCTGAAATCTCATCTCAGACCAGGGTGGAAGCCAAAGGAAGTACAGGGTTGACCAGACCCCAAGACCTTTAAAACAGTCCTCTCTGGACCACATATATACCTACAGGGACATTTTCTCAGGCCATGAGACAACTAGACTTCCAAGATCTAGAACTTCATCCAAGGATAATCCTGTCTTAAAGTTAACTGATGAAAGACTAGAAGGCTCTTGTCACATATACAGCATTGAGTTAATTATAGTGCAATGTTTTCCTCCTGATCAAAACAAACTGCATTAAACAGGTGGCATTTTGGAACTTTCCAGCATATTATATTATTGAACAATTCAAATTAGAATTCTTAGCCTGACATAAGGGTAATTAGAATTTGGGCAATTGGGAATATTAAAATTAAAAGCAATGCAGAAAAGATTATAAACACACATATGACTCATATCTCAATACAAATTTAACTTGGAGTCAACTGTTAGAATTTGCCTACACCTAATTGTGCTGAGAAAAGACAGCCTATTCTTTTTCCTTTATTCTTTCTCTAAACCTCCATGGTCTCATTTCTTTGGTAGGTAGTTTATGCAGACTGTATTTATCTTTGGAGGTCAAGTGATATACAAAATGTTAATGACAGAAACTTGGCCCCAAATAATTTTAAGAAATCACACTTTAATTAATAAGAATGCATTTTTCTCTAAATAGTTTCCACGTGAGATTTTAGACATCTTTAAAATATTTTTGCCAAGTTGAGTAATGCAATTTCATATTACTTTAATTTTTGTGTCTGAGGGTACCAGCGAGATTAGACAATTTTTCATAATCGTATCAAAGGTTGTTTCTCCATTTATAAAATACCTTTCTGTTTGTATGCATGATTTGCTGCTGGAGAGGCTTATCTTTGTTATTGGTTTGAAAAGAAATTTATAAGTCTATTATTCCAGAAATTTTCATTGTTTATAAATATCTGTTCTTCATCTTGCTTATATTTTGAGATATGCTTAGAAAGTCATCATCTACTAAAATTAGATTATCTACATAACCATCTCTCACTAATTTCCATTGATCCAATTTGGGTACACAAACATCCATTATTGATTCTGATTTAGGAACTATTTCCCTGCTCCCAGGACCTTTCTCTTACAAACTTCTGTGATATAAACACTTGAGAGAAATTAAAGAATAGAGGAATAGGCAGACATTGTCTTCTGGGGAAAATCAGAAGGTATTTTTCTGGCCATGTTACATCTGCTCATGAATCTGGACTTTGGCTTTAAATGTGCCAAGATAAGTGCAGATAATGTATTTCTGGAGCCTCTACAAATCACATGTGATAGTAACTTTTAGAGTGTCCCCCCACTCCAGGACTCTTTCAGACACTGTAGAAATCCACATATCAATAAAGACCAAGGAAGGGGGCTTCTGTCCCTGGTTTATGAGTATCTTCATGGTCTGAAGAAGACTTAAAGGAATTCCTTAGAACCCTATATCATATACCTTAAATTCTAAAATGACTGAAGACAGTCTATTACCAGTTAAATAAGTCTCAAATCCCTCATCATGTAATGCAATTAGTTGGGAAAATAGTAAGCAATACAAAAGGGTATGGATCACCAGGAGGGTCCTATGGGAATGTCTGCCATTTGATCACCAAGCCCTGCTGCCTTCCTAAGGGGATAATGCATAGCAAGCAAGGAGAATTTGTGACTGCATTAAGCCCTGTGAGCGCAAGCCCAGAACGACTGCGGCATTATAGCTGCATGTCTGCTTCCCATAATATTCATAAATTGTACGTTTATTCTGAGCTACTATCTCACTTCTCACAGTCTCTCTGCATAGCTCTTGAAGTCCATTACTTCCCCACTGATTTTAAACATTTTACATTTACCATATCAAACTGTGATCTGGAGTTGAATCTACTGTAGAACAGCATTAGGAATTCTTTCAGAGATGCCTGGATCCCTTTGAAATATTTCCAGGTGATGCAAAGAAAGAGATGCGTGTGTGTGACTTTTGTATAGCCTGGTAGACCACAGTCTGGAGACCAGGCCAGGCTGCAGTTAAGCTGTCACTACAGGGCTGCCCTTGCCAAAGCCAGCTGCAGGAGCGTTGCCCCGTGTGACAGATTATTCTGTCTGCCCTGAGTTAACTGGAAGTGTCACTTCAGGGCCTGCTCCATGCCCACTGTCCTCCTTGGGGAAAGGTAAGGTAAGATGTGCTCTTCCTCATGTGTGCCCCACACAGATGTCACATGGCTCCTCCTCATTCAGATCAAAACACTCCTGGGTCACAGTGAATTAATAAGATTATCCTGAATTGCCCTTCATTGGCTTCTGGTTCAACTCTCCTTCCTGTACAGGAAATTATAAATTATGGACTTACTTCTCACAAAAACATCTATCTGTATTGTATCTCGCAGAAGAATGTTGATCTAAATTCCCTCAATTCACACTGTTACCTAAAAGTCTTACCTAAATGAAATAAGAAATAACTTTGCCAATTAGAAATTACTGTGTGCGTGTACAGAGGTAGCTTCATTTTTTATATAAATGTCAATTTAGAGTTATTTTCTGATTTAGATAGTGATTTTTTATTTTTTGGCACTTGACCACTGAGTCACATCCCCAGCCCTGTTTTATATTTCAGTTAGAGACAGGGTCTCACTGAGTTGCTTATTAGCACTTCACTTTTGCTGAGGCTGGCTTTGAACCCATGATCTTCTTGCCTCCGCCTCCCCAGCCAGTGGGATTGCAGGCATGCACCACTGTGCCCAGCTGATTCAGATAGTAAATCATTTTAAGAGTTATTTTTTGTGGAACGAACTGTCCGCTTTGCTGTGCACATGTTGAAACACTAATGCTGAGTCCAGCAGAATGTGACTGTACTTGGAAGAATTTGAATGATATCCTCAGCAAGGCCCTGAACTACTATGACTAGTGTCATTGTAAGGACAGGAAATCAGGACAGAGACACACACAAAGGAAAGACCACAGTAAAGACACCAGGGGAAGAATGATCTACAGGGCGAGAGAGGCCCAGAAAGAACTCACACCTGCCCATGCCTCTGTCTCCAACTTCTAGCTCTAGAATTGTGAGAAAATGAATTTCTATGCAAGCCACCCAGCCTGCGGCACTGTGTTCACTCTGGTCCTGTCCTTAGCATTGTGCTCCTTTACTTTTTGTCAGTATTTATCGTTTCTTCTAAGAAGTGATTTTCTTTTGTTCTCTCTTTCCAGAATAAGAAGACTTACCTGCAGATCTGATGGTTGCCCACACTGAGGTATCAGTTTGACTCTGAGTTCAGCCCCTGGCATAGGGCTTTTGAGAGTCTCGAGAAATATTGGACTTTTCATCTCTCGTGGTGTTATATCTAAGCATACAGTGACTTCTAGAGCAAACCAAACATGCACAAGAATGCCCATGAATTTTCGGCAGGCTCACAGCTTGCGTCACAATCAAAAGCAAACACATGACTGCTTATTTAAAAGTGAGATCCCTGGAAACCCAAAGCACGCTTCCAACAGAATCACACTCGCAGTTCTACAGCTATGAAGGGAGCCGTTGTGTCCCCATTTTCCACTGACCTACAAACCTCCACTGAGGGCATCTCTCTTGCTCTTCTAATACCAGTGCATGAATTTGGTCCTCTCAGCCAGTGTCCTTCCTGAAAAGCTGAAATCTCCCACATGCCGTTACACTGCGCTTCCTGCCTTTGGCTTTTCTACAGTAATGCACTGCTGCAATTACAAAATTCCAGACGCTAACTGCCACAGCCTTCCCATGCCAGACCTTCTACTATTGTGGCCTTAACCCACCTTGAATTTCAGTGCCCTTGAGTGGTATGCACAAAGTGGAGATGTCTGACCACAGCTTGGAAAGCAAACTCCATGCCCCGCTTTCTTTTTCTGTTAGCATAGATGCCCTGTTGGTGACCAGAGCTGACTTGGGGAGTGACAGACAAGTGATTTCCAAGACTGCAGGTCAGTTTTCTGTGGCAATGAAGTGACAAGTGACAATAGCACATGTGCCACCCTTGTGTCCCAGCTGTGATTCTCACATTCAGCCCATAGGTTAATATTTCAACTCTTTGCATCTTGACTGGATATTTCTCTTAGACTCTGACGATAATGGACAAAAAGTTCTGATGGTATGTTACTATATTTTGAAATTCTTCCCTTGGTATTTAGTGCAAAACATGGCCTCACTGTTTTGCTTGCCCCCAAGTCTGTCCTGACGCCATGCACTCAGTTGAATCTCAATATTTGTTAAATAAATGAATTTAAAAGAGACTGGATCACGGACTGTAAATGAAACAGCACTTCCAACCAAATACATTCATTTGAAAATTTTGAAAATCAGTAGTGGCATTTTGCATTGGTATTAAAAGTTTAAAAATGAAGTCCGAAGTCATATTGCTATTATAATCATAGCAATTAACAGATCATCAAAACTAAGGACATACCCAATTCCTGTTAGGATATGTATTGACAGGACCTTACTCACATGGTAGAAACAAGAAAATTTAGAAAGAAAAAAATTATAATTACAAAAAATTTCCTCTGAATAACCTATTCTTATTTTCTGGGTTTGTTAAAAATAATAGTGTCCATCTGTGTTTTTTCCTGGGAAACTGTAAAGTCATTTTCTATCACATGGCATGCTCTTCCTGATGAATGCCATTTGCATCTTTACAGACTGACTCCTAAGGAGCTTTAATATCCTTGTTATCATGATTTTTGAACACAAGCAAATGACATTCAATGTATTTCAGAGAATCATATGTTGTCTTCTACAAGATTGGATCATTTAATTATAAAGATCAAATTCCTACTCTACTTAAAAAGAAAAGTTACATTTAAAAATCTAATGAAACAATTAAAATTTAAAAGATTTAAAGATATTTCTTTTACCTTTAAAAAGGGGTTGGTTGTGATGTTTGTGATTATTTTTATTCATCTGATATTTTTGTTCTATTAAGTCCTTCTACATTGAATTATACTGAATTATGCTGAAGAATTTATTATCACTTTTTGATCTAAAACGACTAATTACTCAATATTGAATTTAGGAGAAACTAAAAAACAGAGCCATAGATACAGATATGAGGAAGAAAATATTTTCCAGGCTAAGAAATAATTGTATAAAATCCATCTAACTTTATGCACATATTTAAGTCTCAGACATAGTCACCTTAGAAAAATATGAAAATCATGCTTTAAGATTCTCTAGTACTTCCATTGTGAAGGGCAGACTAATAATGCCATGAATGATATTCATTATATTATGTGAAGATAATACAATTCACAAAGAACTTTCCCAAGGTAGTTTTTATAATCATCAAGAAGTTTTAAAAATAGCCATATTTGAAAAGAAAAAATGAGCTTATTTAAATGTACATTGTCTCCAAAGTTTTAAAGGTCAAGATGAAAACCATTCTAGTACTTAAAAAATCCAAAAGGTAGGTTAATTTTAATAAAGGGTAATGGAACAATAAATATGTTTACTTAATACTCTTTGATATAGGTGCATCTTCTATACAAATTTCATGAAATAACAGACAATAGTACTTTAAACCTATTACATGCCCAAAAATACAATAAAAAAGGGCAAAGAAAGACACAAACCAACCCCAAAGTCGAAAATACCTGCATGCAGCATTTACATTGATTTGATTTATTATACCACATTCTCTATGTGATACATTTTTGTAAAGATAAAAAAACAAAAATTCCTCTTTGATGGAATCTTCTTTTCCTTTCCTTCACTGTACTTCACCCATTCGTCACAAACTTGTTAACTTTTTGACCGCTGCCATGGTGTGAGGACCACAGGGGTGAGCTGAACGTATGAAGACCACACAAGCCGAGATCTCTCCACCATTCTGCTTTGGGACAAGCACTCAGAGCTGTTTAGCCCATGTGCCTTCCTTCCTTATGCTCATTCACTCGTTCCTTCCCTAATCTCTCTTGAGTTCTTGCAATGTGTCAAAACACTGTGGGGTCGATCACATTTCCCATCATCAAGTCCTCTAAACTCTCGTGGAGACAGATTGCTCTCAGTGAGATCAGTCCCCTGCATGCTAAGTTGGGGCATGCCCATTGGCATCTCAGCAGGAAACAAATGGCACATTTTAAAAGGCTTAATTAAAATGACTGAGTGGAAGTGCTGTGTAAAGTGGTGTGAGAGGCGGCATTATGGGGTGGCAAAGTACCCAGGGACAAACTACAGGAGACAACTGCTTCTGGTATTCTGCCTGAAGGGACCAGGGACCCCTGTGAGCGTGGGCTACAGGGGGCCCTCCAGCCAGAGCTGTACCCCAAAATGGATGCAGCCACACCAAAGAGCAATGAGAGGGGAAGGGAAGGGCCTTACCCTGTGCTGCCTTCCACCCTCCCATCTTCAGGTGCTACCAAACCCAACTGTTCCAGAAAACAGCTTGAGTCAGCCTCATAGGGCACATTCCAGGGCCACAAAATGGCAAAAATAAGTCTGAGAACAAAGACAGAAGAACCAAAGCCCAGCATTATGTTTATCAGCATTTACTCTTGACTGATTTCAACTACATCAAGTCATGTACCTAATGTAGAAGAGAGAGTTTCATCATGGAATTGGTAAGAGATCTCAATTCAGCTTCACTCACCCCAGGCAAATAAATTTTCACTACCCCCAGATTGTTCTTATCAAACAGGTCGAGGCAGAAGAGATGAAATATGAATTTGGAAACCGAAGGAGAGTAACTTACACAAGGCATGTTCAAAATACTGAGGAGGAAACCCAAGTCATTAGAGGGGGTCGGGAGCAAGACCAAAAGAATTCAGACCGGAAATCCTCAGGCAAAGCCAGGAAGGAAAACTGGAGTGTCCAAATTGTAATGGAGAAAGATGATCATCCTCACCCAGGTGTGGGGTGGCGGGGAGTTCAGGGCTTCATCAGAACCCGAGAGTGCAGGATCCAGAGCACTCTGAGAAGCAGCCTCCGTCTCTGCTGGGGAGACACGTCGGGCAGGCTTTCTGTGAATGGCCTCCACATCCTCCTCACTGTGCAGTTTCCGAGGGAACAGGAACCCACACTCCCCTGGTAGCCCAGATCTGGTGTTGATTCTACAGAGAACCACTTTGCTCCCACCCATCAGATCCATGTTTTATAACACAGAGCAAAAAAATCAAAATAGCATGCCTTTATCTAAATATCACCACCTTCTCAAAGCCTGTTAAGAACTCTCTGGGGTTGGCAAGAACCCTCTGGTGAGCTCTTGGTCTCATTCAATGGATTAAGTAGGCAGAACTTGTGGGGCCACAGTTGTTCTCTGGGATTCATGGGCTTATTTGGGTAGGAAAGTTGATTGAGAGGGTCTAAGACAAACTAGAAAACAAAACTACATGCTCCAAGGAAACATCTGTAAGGCCTTGTATGCAGTGGCCTCAAACTTGCCATCTCCTCAGAGGCTCTCCCCGGCTGGTGGTCCCCTCACCGTCCCCCCATGTAGTCTGCTTAGGAGCTTCTGAGGTAATTTTCATCTTTTTTCATGGTTTGATATGATATGAGACTGTATCTCTCCATCTTAAGGTAAACACTTGTGTTTCTGGGATTGTTTATTGTATGTAATACGCATGTCTCGGGGACAGGCACAGAGAACGCCTCAGGAGTATTCACAGAATGGATGGGGTTTGGCAAGAAGAACAGGGCCGCAGCTGATGCGGTAACTTTAACCACTTCCAAACCCAGAATACAATCGCTATAAATATTCAATGGAGTATCAGTGCCTAACAGCAAAATGACTCAGACATTTCCTTGCCTGAAAACCAAAAATGAGCTAATAATGGGCTATGGCTGCCAGGAAAATTAAAACCAAATTGCAATAACAACTTACCAGAGGAAAGTAAATGCCTAAAAATCAGTTTTTGACCATCTTAATGGAAATAGGATTTCCAGATTAAATGATGTAACAAAAACAATTTATCTAGGGAAAACAATATTTTCAATGAGACATGTTTTCAAAAGGAATCGGAAGACCTGATTACCCAATGAAGGGGTTTCAGTTTACATCCTGAAACAGTTGGAAAGATGTGCGTGTGCTTGTATAGCCAGAATGTGGAGGGACATGTTTCTAGTGAATTATGTAAAAGGCTATCGTATCAAATGAATCCTCAGTTTGTGTTGGAATGCTCTGGAATGTGAGACTGGATCTGTCAGCAGAGGCTACAGGGAGGCAGACTGGCACTCCACATAAAGAATAATTTTATAATGGTTTCAACCCCCCATGAATAGGAAAAAAAATGACTTTCAGGAATGAAAACGTTTCATACCAGGGTGAATCAAAACCTTCACAGGAGAAACTCACCTGGAGGGAATGAGGAACACCTGGGCAATATTCACATTCCAGGTAGGTTTTCAGGGGTCTGCATAAGGGTGGCTGTTGGCTTTCCAGTTGTTACTCTTAACTCTCTAGTTGTTGTTGTTGTTGTTGTTTTAATTTTGCTCTGGGAACAACCTCAAAGAATGTGAACTCTTTCACATATTTTCTTTGTATGAAACTGTTGAATTGTAGATACATGTGATTACGGGAGTAGTAATTTTGGAATATTTTCCCAATAAAGAATGACTGACAGCATCATCTCACTCCTCAAAGAAAAATACCCAATATTTCAGTTCATCTGCAGACAGATTAGCATTACCCTGGGAATGGAATAATCAATTTCTACGTTCATGAGACCCTGGGTTAAAACAGATGAATGTCATGTATTAGTTTATAATGGCTAAGAAATGGATTAGACGGCATATGTTTCCATAGAGCCTCAAATGTGTGAAACTTTAAAATCTAAAGTCCATTTGTAAGTGCAGGGCTTTTCAAAATTCACTAGAAAATCACCCAGGAATGTTGTTGTTCAAATCAACTTCTGTATTTTAGCCCCAGAAATTCTAATATGTATTCTGTGGAGCCTGAGATAATGCTGGGTCATCTGTACACTCCAGGAGAAGCACACAGGTCCCACGTGTCAGGACCCTGCTGCTCTCTGGGAAACAGTTATCCAGAAAGCACAGCCCTACACAGAAGCGAGTGAAGCAAGAAGCCCAGGACAGGAACACAACACAAGTGGAAACTTTGTGAGTGGTAAATTTCTGAATTTCTCCTACTTGTGGGGAAAAAAATACATATGCTAACATAGCACAGTGCTCATTATTTACCTATTCCACACAGGAAATTCAGAACTGAAAGTGTGTAGTGACTGAAAGAGATGTTTCTGAATAGAATCATTATTTAATGCATTACCTTCTTATTTCTTGTTTCCTTTTAAAAGCTTTAGTTATTAAAGTCAAACCAATGGTCCTCCCTACAAAGCCTATTTCAAATATCCTTTGATGTTAAGGAAAAAAAAAAACAAAAACAGTTCAAGTTGTAGCTTATTTCCCCAAAACAGTTCTCATTTTAATTCAGATCTGTACAACAACAATAAAAACTTTCCAAAAATGTCATCTCTCTAATGCCTTATTTTATTTCCCTTGAAAATGTTTGTGTTGGTTTAGATAATTCTGGTCTTGCTTAAAAGAAAATTAGATTTGTGCAATAGAAGAAAACTCTGACAAGATATAATACAGCAGGAATTAACTGAAGAAATAACAGCTGCATACTGGGATCTGGCATTATCAACTGGAATTGAAAGCCAATCCTTTGAATGGTGCTGAAAAAGCCACTTCATCTTGACAATACTTCTAACTTTGCCGTGAAGAGAAACAAAGCAATGAGGACATACCAAAAGAAGGCTGTGACATCTCAGCACCTGTTCATTTGCTTTACACATTCAGAACAAAATGGACTATTTCTAATTAAAGAATTATCTTGATTCTAGAATCAATACTTCTATCCTTATTTCAAAACCTATCCTGGACATCAGTGTTTGTGTGCATGTATACACATGTAACATGTCTATAGTCTTTCTTACCACAGAGCTAATTCACTAAGTACATTTAAGTTTGTTAAATATATATATGTATATATACAGTAGTAATTTAGTATGTAAATTATATGTTAAATAAAATTTATAATATATGTATATATAATTTAGAAACTAAATTATATGTTTAGTTTTATAAATCTATAAATGATATATATGTTCTATAGAGTGATAGATAGGCAGATATATATTTATATGTATAGATATAGTATATATCTCTGTGTGTATCTATCTCTCTCTCTATATGCACACATATATATTTTAAAAAGTGGTGGTCAATTTCCACCAAATGACAGGTAAAAGGAGGCAAGGCAGATTCCTTCAAGATTCTCCTTACTGAAGCATCACATTACTCTCCTGAAAAACTCACTTGGGATTGCTGTGCTTTTTCTTGAAAAATGAGCCTACTGCCTTCCCGCTTGCTTCTCCCTCTGCCAAGCAGGGGCAGGCTGCCTGTCAAGTGTAGGAAGACTCCTGTGAATACTCGCACAGCGTTGGGCCACGTCACGGCTCAGGTCCCTCTGTCTTCTTCACTAGGCTGTGTCCCCCTCTCTGGAATCGTGCCTCCTCACCTTTCCCTGTCCTGAGTAGCAGCAGTCCTACTGTAGCTCACGATCCCATGACTTGGGCACAAATGAGCAGTCTGGTGATTGGCACTTGAATGAAATACCTTCTGACATTTAGCGTTGGCCTGTGAAGCACTGGGTTGATGTGGGCTCTCCTTTTGCAAAGCTCAGAGCTGCGTGTTGAAGCCTTTCCACCCTATGGGTGAGGATCACAGAAAGCAGGTTTGCTTATCATTACCTGAAATGCACTGTCCTCTGTCCTCTCAGGGTTAGGGTTGGGTAGGGAAGAGGGAGAGGTAAGGGGAAGGAAAGCCCTGAACAGCACTGAAGTCACCTGGAACTGGTTCCTTAGGAAGTGGCCTGGGCTTAGTATGGACTATTTGTATGAGACTTGTTTTGTGCGTTCATGGGGGCTCCACGGGCATGGTCCCCAGGCAGGCCCTGCCTCTGCTGGCTGTCCCTAGTGCCTCCACAACGTCCTGCCTGGCCAACTCCTCTGTTGAAGGCCTTTTGGATGAAAGTCACTGTATAACTACCAACGCAGGCTTCGCTGCCCCAGCCTGTACATTTGCTCTTGGAAGTCCTACACAGGGAACTAGGTTTTCTGGGGACCGCGGTCCTTGGGTTGATGCAGCCCTTCAGCCTGTCCCCACAGCAGCTTCTAATGCTGCCACTCCTGGCTACACATTGTTCTCACAGATAATTCCTCTAATACTTGTTGTTTCTCTCAGCTCCAGGGGTATGTGTTCTACTCTTTGAACTCTTTCTCATGGGTCTTGAGGGGAGGAGGAAGGTGGGATTCGAGGAAGACAGGTAACTCCAAAGAACCCTCCAATCTGCAGCCAACCTCTGTGAACATCCTCGACCTTCTCTCGGGCTTCAGGCAAGTGCCCGATGAAGAGAATGGAAGCTCATCCAACGCATGCTGCTCTTCTCTCACGTTACCTTCTAGAGGCTGCCCTCGCTCCTGCTCCCAGCCCACCCACCTCCACAGTCAGACCCAGACATGGCTGGCTGCCTTCTTCATGTGGCTTTATTTGAACTCGACTCTCCTTTTTGCTTCCATGAGAACTCTGGGATCACACAGGGTCTACATGGATAACCCAGGATGACCTCCCTTCTTGAAGTCAACGGAGTGGCCACGTCAGCTCCATCTGCAATCTCAGTTCCACTTCACCGTATGACAGGATGCACTCAGGTTCCAGGAATCGGGGTGGAGGTGCCTGTAAGGTCCTGGTACTCTGCCCACAACAGCCTCTCACTTGTGAATCCTCATTCAAAACATGCCCTTCATTTTGGAATGTGAGAACTCTTAGACATGACTGTGCCAACGCAGAGACTAAAACTGAGGCTATCAGATCCCACTTTATATCTTATTAAATACAGTTGCCTACACATAACTTATGAATATTAAAATAGAGTTCTGGTGTTTACTCCATTTCCTCCTTCCAAAGAAATTGGTGGAATAATTTCCTATTAGAGGGCTAATCCTTTCTGCTACATTTCTTTGATCTTTGAACAATTTTGTTTCATCTGCTAATCCTTCTTTAATATCTGCCATCAATGTGTGTTTTACCATGATTTATGCTGAAATTAACTATGGATTAGTCTCTATATCTCCCCGTTTCAGTGCTAAAAGTTAAAAATTACCCTAAAATGCTCATTAACTAATTTTTGCACTTTATGAATTCCTTATCTCTTATTTAGTCATTGAAAGGACCATGCCAAAGCCTCATGGAACTTATTCCTCTTCCATGATCCTTCCACAGTGAAATGCTGATAGCATTTAGAAAATCATTCTTTCCATAACTGTGCTGGAAATCGGAAGTGGGGACCAGTTGATAGAAACCCATACACTGCCTGGACTTTGGTACCAAAGAGATAAGCTTATTGTTACTTAAAAACATTATTTTGTTATTTGTTTAATTGTCTTGGAACCAAGTAATGTTCATTTTGAAGGGTGCAATCTAGAAAAGCTGGTGAAACCTCAGTTGGCATTACACTCCAGTGAGCAGTGCCGCAGAGCCTATTGGATTTCCTAGAGCAAACTGGAGAGGTGCTCCTCCAACACTGGCCTGCTGTCACGGCTTAGAACACTGATGAGTCAGACAGGACTCGGACTGCAAATCCCAAGCACCCTCACACCCACCTGTCAGCTCAACATTAGCTCCCATGAGCTGCATTTGGGGCCACCTTTTTTCTGAAAAGCAGAGGCAGCCCTAATAGATTTAGTAAAACTCTGCTTAGAGTTTGCAAGTTTTTCAATCTGAGAATTTTTACTACTTCATTTTTAGTTTCACTCCTACTTTGGGAAAATAAAAAGTTGGTACAAGTTGGTTATTGACTGCTTTAAGTGGTTGTCAAGGTGCTGGAGGAATTTGAAAACAATGGAGACCCACTCATATCCTCAAGGAGTGCATCTTGTAATGAGGGAGAGGAACAACTTCAATAGCAAATTAGAATGGAATAAACAGCAAGGATATGTAATGAAATCTTCGCACATTTGGTAATGTGATTTGGCTATGTTGAATAATCCAAATTAACCATACTAGTTTCTGTTTGGCCATTGAAATTCATCAGCCATGCATGAGCTGTTGTACTACATAAGAGATGAAATGCAGAACAAATATGTGATCAATGCCACGTTGCTTCCAGATTTCCACCTCTGCAAATGATGCATACTCTACAAAGGTACACATCCTAGAACATCGGAGGACTCTATGGAGAAATTTCAATATGATAGAGTGTCTTTGGCCACTCAAAATTCCATCTGTTTTCTTTAGGAGCTCCTGGACAGACATTTCTGTGAGGAAACAGTCACAGCAGGAGCCTGCCATAGGAAGGGTCAGGATGAGCTAAGGAAGCACCAGAGGTGACTAGGCTTTGTCCCACCACGGGGACATTCCTCCAGCACTGTCCTCCAGCTTCCTGGTTCTATAAGTATAGCCCACTTTATCTCTTCTCTGCTGGTTTTTGTCTGCTTGTGTGTATTTTTAATTCATACCCCATGTTAGAGTTTGAAAGGCCACTTCTATTACATCACTATTTCTAGTCATGCATGAGTCTGAATTTTTCTACAATTTAATTTGGTTTCTTATAACCAGGTATTATTTTTGATCAGTGAAAGATGTGCCATTCGATGTTTGACCCAAATTAACAGTGGTTACCATTTACTTTATGAAATATATAAGTCTGGGTGTACACTATTTCCTATTTCACGGGAACCTGGAACATGGGAATCTCTCAAACACTATTCAAAAATAACATTCCAATGATACTCTGAACTATGAGTTAATTCACTAACATAGCTGCTATCTTTTATTCATCTTTCAAAGGCAAATTTAATTTTATTTTTCAGGCTCAGTAGATGAGTTTGAAATAAGTTTGTCTAGGAATGATTGAATTTTTCTAATAACAGTAACTTACATAAGGTACAAACTTAGTCATCACACTATAAAATTCTGAGGAAGCCAGCCAGGGCGGGTTTGCTCTTGGAGATTTTATAGGCACAAGTCCCCCAGGATTATGGCTGATCCCTCCAAGCCCTGGACAAGGCCTTACTTCAGCCTGCACTGGACACTGATTAAGTCACTATTGAACTATGTGAACAAAGCCAGAAAATTGAAGAACATGATTCCTGCAGGGAGGAAGGGAAAAGGTCTTATCCTTTTGAGAATCAACAAACATTAAAATTTCAGATCAGGAAGAAATTTGTTCTAGATGGTATAATGCAGGAAGATATCTTATGATAGGTTTTCTTGTTTGCTTCCATAGAGGGATGTATTTCATAAAAAACCGATTGGGTTTCATCTTGTAGGAGTATATATAGGAAAAAATTAAAGATCTTCACTCACTCCTTCTACAACAAGAAATCACAGATGAAACCAAAAGACTATATGTTCCTTTGAACCCACTGAAGATTTACAGTATAAAGAAATTTATAGGAACTAAATTCCCAAACAATGAGAGTGTCCCAAGTGAGCCAGTGGCAAAGTGTCCTTCCATACCTGGGCTCAGTGCTGAAACTGGCAAGGAGTGGTCACAAAAGTCTGATTTGAGCCATTTCTCTGAAGGGAGGGATAAGAGACAACTTTGAGACATTCGTGGGCCAGCAAATAAAATATGAACCTCTAAGAGTCTCCATCACAAAATGATCCACTCTCCCAAATAATTCTGTTCCATGGGGCTTGTACTGAGGAAGCAGAGGCCAGGCGTGGGGTTAGAAAGGAAAGCCATCTCATAGCAACACGCCCCCACAGCCTCACATCCCATGTCTCCCAATCTCAAGGTCTTTGAGTCTCGTGATGTTGTAGAGCTGTGAGCTCTTACCATCTCTCGGCACAAATGCCTGTGAATCATCAGGTATTTTAAAATTCAGAATGAATAAGTCAAAGCTGCAACCACAGTCCAGGCTCTTTCAAGTCTAATTGCTATCAATGATTTCAGCACAGGAATAGCAGGGGTCTTGGGGGCTGGTGTCAAAGGCAAAGATACTGGTTTGCTCCAACTAGTGAACTCCACACTCACTGTCTTCCTGGAAGAGATAGAGGAGCTAGGTCTATGTCCCTCTCTCTCTAGACAGGTGATTATTGATAGATAGATAAATAGAGACAGAAGATAGATAGATAGATAGATAGATAGATAGATAGATAGATAGACAGATAGATAGCAAGACAGATAATAGTAGATAGGTAGGTAGGGTTAGGATTTTATATCAGGTCAGTGTGAATGCATTTTCCAGAACTAAATAAAAAATGAGGAACACATATTTTTAAGAAAATACATAATCTTATAAAGAGAAAATTAGTGAATAAAAACCTACAGATAACTTAGCTGTTGAAAGCATCAGAAATGAACTTTGAATAACCTTGATGAATATGTTAAAGAATCTCAGAACAAAGATGAATATCTTGCCTAAAGAGATGAGAAGTTAGAGATTTGAAAGGTATAAAAATAGTAAATTTTAGGACTAAAAACAAATATCAGAACTAAAACTAAAACCATCATTAGATATTCTTAATGATAGATTGAACATAACAAAAAAAGTTTTAGTGACTGTAAAGAGTAATCAGTAGTAATGACAGAAAAATCAGAGAAAATAAAAACACTGAAGAGACTTAAAGACTCTGAAACTTAAAGACTCTGAAAACTGAAACAGGAATTAAAAGCCTAGATTTCTGTATCTGTATACATGCACACATGTGTGTGTCCACAGGTGTGTGTGTATATAATGTTTCAAAAATAAAGGCATTTCTACTGGAGCAAAGCTTAGCGGGATGTTTTCCAAAAGACTCCTTCTACAAACATGCAAACTCTTCAGGAGAGGGAAAGTGATGGCAGAAGAGCCCGGCCGGGTAGAGATGTAATTCTGTGTGCCACATATTCTCTAAATCTCTTTAAATATCCACCAGAGTTGCCCCTTGGCATCCACAGGGGATTGGTTCCAAGACTCCCCTGCATACCAAAATCTGCAGGTGTTCAGATCTTGGGCGAAATTGCATGGTATGTGCATGTAACCTGTACGGTCCTTCCGTGTACTTTAAATTTACTTACAACACCTGTAAGTAATTATAGCACCTTAGAGTAAATTCTAGTAGATTGTTCTCTCAATTACCTGTAATATCTTCTACAAAGTAAATGCTATGTAAATAGGCTTAATATCATTTAGGGAATAATGACAAGAAAGTCTGAATCCGCTCAGTACAGGCAATTTGTCCAACTGCTTTAAGTTTGAAGTTGGTTGCAGGTATGAATGCAGAACCTCTCTGCACATGGAGGGCTAGCTGTACTTGCTTAAAGAAAAACTCCATGGCAATATATGATAGCATATTATGTACATGAATAACTTAACTCAGAACAAAAGCCCAATGGACAAGAGGAGAAACTGAAAAATACTTATCATTCTGAGGTAGCAAGGGAGTACTTGAAGGCAGACAGTCATATATCAAAAATGCACCTTATTATCGCCCTTTAAACAAACAATGATAAATAGCACAAAGAAGTGGCATGTTTAAAGTATCAATAGTGGAGATAAAATGTAATATTGTACTGAAAACACACAGCGAGGGACCGCGCTCAGAGAGATAAGGAAAACAGACAGCAGGTGCTCTAAAGTGCTGCAGCTTGTGCCTGTGCAGCTTTTGGACAGTCAGAACCAGGCAGACTGGTGGAGATATAGACACACACACCAAAGCTGGGAGAATACAAATAAGTAGTTTGCAGGGAGTAAACAGATGGGGTGGTGTTTAGAGAAAGAGTCCCAGGAATTTGTGTTGGCTGCCCTTAAATTTTTGGTAAGCATGGGGCTTTGCAATCGCAAGTTCAATTCCACACAGCTGAGAAAATGGACTGGAAGCTGGATCCTAAACAGCTCGCCTTCCTCACAAAGTACAGGGAAAATCCACATTTTAATCAGCCACTGGAGAGTCTTATGTCATCATCCAAACCATCCAGTAGAGATCCCTGAAGTGAGAACTGCTCTAACCCCACACAAGCAAAACTTAAAAAAAAAATAACTAGAACAGAGAGAAGTGGTGCATGCCTGTCATCCCAGCAACTCAGGAGGCTGAGGAAGGAGACTCAAAACTTGGAGGCCAGTCTCAGCAATTTAGCAAGGCCCTATAGACCTTGTCTCAAAATAAAAAATTTAAAGGGTAGGGGTACGTGCCCCTGGGTTCAATCCCCAGTACCAAATACTAATTATAATATTAATAAAATAAAAACACATCTTGAAGAGATCAAGATAGTCCCTATGGAATGTACCTGTATGCTGGAACAATACCCACCATGTTCTGTCACACAGCTCTATGCAGACCCTCCACAGTTTAGCATCAAGAGCACAGCATCCAACAAAACTACTAAGCTTGCCAAGAACAATAAGTAATTCAGAACCAGAAAAAGCCAATTAATAGAAAATAACCCAGAAATTACAAGTACCATGAAACTGGCAGAAATAATATTAGCAAGAGTTAGTAGATTAAGTGGCAGAGTGCTCACCTACCATATACAGCTATCACCAGTATTGCAAAACAATCAAACAAAAAATGTATTTGGATAATAAAAAGAGACATGGAGGACAAATAATTTAATGGAATTTCCAATTACAGTCATTAATCATGTAAGATTAAATACAAGTTAACATCGCAAAAGAAAAGTTCAGTGAAATTGAAGCCCTAGTAATATGAATTATTTGAAGTGAAGCAAAGAGAAAAAAAGACCAAATAATATCAATAAATTTACCCTCAAGGGCTATGGGGAAAATATCATTTATCATGCATTAATTGAAGTTTTATAAATAGAGGAGTCAGGAGGCTGAGGCAGGAGGACCACAAAGTCGAGGCCTGCCTCAGCAACTTAGCACGGTCTTAAGCAACTTAAACTTTGTCTCAAAATAAAAAATAAAAATAGGCTAGCGGAATGACATCCAGAGATCGGTTCCAAGATGGTGGCCTAGACGGACGTGGTGTTCCTAGTCTCTCCAGGACCGGGGCTTAAAGTAGTGGGAACACTGTTTCTCAGTGACTTTTTAGAGGACACCTGACAGCTGCCTCCATGCAGGAACTTCATTCACTTGCCTGCAAGGTCGCCAGGCCCCAGAGTATGCACAGGACTCCAGCTGAAAACCAGCACAGGACTCTGACCTGGGACTCCGATGCAGGACTCGGACCCATCACCTGTGCAAAACCCACTCCCGCACAGGATCCTAGGCTCCAGCACACACACACCCCGAAGGACCTCAGGTCACTCACCTATGCAGGACCCCTAGCCTTTGCTCCCCCACGGCAGCCTGGCTGCTGCTCTTGTGTGGATCTTCATCTACTAGGGCAGAACCTCCCTGTTCACCTACACCTGGGGACATGGGACAGGATCTGGAGACAAACTTTTACTTCTGCACAGCATGCCACAGAGCTGCATATCTGAACACGTCACCCAACACCACCGCCTGGCTGGCCCTTCACCCTATCTCTGAAGCAGACAGCTTCTTTGTGAGACTCCAGTTTCACCATCTGTGACCTGAGTGGGCAGATACCAGTAAGCAACAGACAACTCCACCTACTGGAAGGGAAAGGGAAGGGAAGCAACCCTGCTTATTTACATTGAGACATTTTATTTTTTCCTAATATTCCTTTTTTTGTTTTATTTTTATCTCTTTTCTTCCTTTCTTTTTTTCTTTTCTCTCTCTTGCTCTTTTCCTGCCCTCACATCCCCAAAATTTGTGAAACCAAGTATTTTTTATGCATTAGGCGATGGTGGACTAGGATATCTGATTAATATGCTACAGTTGTATTATATAGTCTCATAACTTCCACTTTCACATGTTTTAGTTTTCTTAATTTTTATGTCTCCTCATTAGTTGTACTCTATTTTCTTCCTACTTACTGGTTTTCCCCAAATCTCTTTCTCTCTTTTCTACTAATAGCCAAATATTTTTGGATTCCTCTTTCATGCTTTCTAGGATCTAATAACTATATCCTCAATTCCTACCTCCCTAACATCTCAATCTACACCCCACCCCCAGTTCTCTCTATCCCACAAGCAGAAACTATAGACCCTTGTGCAAACCTATTGATTATATAGTAGATGCTAATTGAACTCATAATTTCTGTATATTGTGACTAAGCCATAAATGTATTTAGGAGCTATTAGGAGCTATGTGATTTAAAACTACATATTGTTTGTATTGAGATCTGTCAATATTGGTATCCCCCTTAAAGGAGAGGTATTGGAACCCTGTAGGGAATCGATAAGCCTATAGGATGAAGACTGTAAGACCTTGTATCTGCAGTGCTAGAAGGGAAGACACATAAATAACATGAAAAAATAAGAGAAGAAAGTACCTCAAACAAACCAAGATACTACATTATTAGAATCCATGGTCAACACAGCAGAAGAAATGTCAGAGAAGGGGTTCAGGATGTACAAAACTAAAATGTTCTGTGAATTAAAGGATGATATAAGAGAGAAAACACAGGCAGCAAAAGATCATTTTGATAAAGAGGTACATAGACAAATACAGGAAGCAAAAAATTATTTCAATAAGGAGATAGAGATTCTGAAAAAGAACCAAACAGAAATCCTCAAAATGAAAGAAACAATAAACCAAATTAAAAAGTCAAGAGAAAGCCTCACCAACAGGTTAGATCACTTGGAAGACAGAACCTCAGAAGATAAAAATATTTAATCTTGAAAATAAAGTTGACCACACAGTGAAGATGGTAAGAAACCATGAACAAAACATCCAAGAATTATGGGATAACATTAAAAGACCAAATTTAAGAATTACTGGGATAGAGGAAGGCATAGAATTTCAAACCAAAGGAATGAACAATCTATTCAATGAAATAATATCAGAAAATTTTCCAAACATGAATAATAAATTGGACAATCAAATACAAGAGCCTTACAGGACACTCAATGTACAAAATCTACACCACAGCACATTATAATGAAAATGCCTAGTATACATAATAAGGAGAGAATCTTAAAAGCCACAAGAGAAAGGAATCATATTACATATAGGAGAAAACCAATTTGGATCTCTGAAAACTTCTCAACCCAGCCCCTTAAAGCTAGAAGAGCTTGGAACTACATATACCAAGCACTGAAAGATAATGGATGCCACCCAAGAATCTTATATCCAGCAAAATTAAGTTTTAGGTTTGATGATGAAATAAAAACATTCCAAGATAAACAAAGAGTAAAAGAATTTACAGCAAGAAAACCTGCAGTACAGAACATTCTTGGCAAAATATTCCATGAGGAGGAAATGAAAAACAATAATGAAACCTGCAAAGGGAGGAACTACGCTAAAGGGAAGCCCAATCAAAGGAGAAACCCAATCAAGTTAAAAACTAAAAATAAACCAAAATGTTTGGGAATATAAACCATATCTCAATAATGACACTGAATGTCAATGGCCTGAACTCATCAATTAAAAGACATAAACTGGCAGATTGGATTAAAGGAAAAGACCCAACATTATGCTGCCCCCAAGTGACTTATTTCATAGAAAGAGACACTCACAGATTGAAGATGAAAGGATGGAAAACTTGTGGCATTCATGTGGACTGTGTAAACAAGGAGGGGTTTCCATCCTCATATCAAATAAAGTGGACTTCAAACCAAAGTTAGTGAAAAGGTATAAAGAAGGTCATTTCATATCGCTTAACAGAATCATACATCAACAAGACATAACAATCTTAAATATCTATATGCCCCAAACAATGGGGTATCTATGTATGTCAAACATACCCTTCTCAACGTCAAGAATCAAATAGACCACAATACAATAGTAGTGGGTGATTTTAACTCACCTCTCTCACCACTGGATAGATTTTCCAAACAAAAACTAAATAAAGAATCTACAAAACTCAATAGAATAATCAATAATCTAGACTTAACAGACATATATAGAATATTCTATCCTTCAGCAAGCAAATACACTGTTTTCTCAGCAGCACATGGATCCTTCTCCAAAATAGATCATATGCTATACCACAAAGCTAGTCTTAGCAAATACAAAAATATAGAGATATTACCCTGCATTCTATAATGGGATGGAATTAGAAATTAATGACAGTTTAAAAAAAAGAAGCTACTCCAATACCTGGAGACTCAATAATATGCTATTTAATGGTACATGGATAACAGAAGACATCAGGGAGGAGATAAAAATATTCTTAGAGGTAAATAAGAACTCCAATTCAACATATCAGAATCTCTGGGACACTATGAAGAAAGTGCTAAGAGGAAAGTTCATTGCATTAAGCTCATTTATTCAAAGAAAAAGCCAACAAAGCAATGGCTTAACACTACATCTCAAAGCTCTAGAAAAAGAGAAACAAACAAACAAAAAAACACCAAAAGAAGTACAATACAGGAAATAAATGAAATCAGGGCTGAAATCAATGAAATTGAAACAAAGGAAGCAATTTGAAAAATTGACAAAAAACAAAGCTGGTTCTTTGAAAAAATAAATAAAATTGACAAACCTCTAGCCATCCTAATGAAAAGAAGGAGAGAGAAAATCCATATTACTAAAATTTATGATGAAAAAGGAAATGTCATCACAGACTTTGCTAAAATACAGAAGATAATTAGAAACTATTTTGAAAATATATACTCCAGTAGAATAGAAAACCCTGAAGACACTGACAAATTTCTAGAGACATATGACTTACCCAAACTGAACCGGAAGTACATTCAGGACGTAAACAAATCAATTACAAGCAAGAAAATAGAAAATGCCATCAAGAGCCTTCCAACCAAGAAAAGCCCTGGACTAGACGGATTCTCAGCTGAGTTGTACAAGGCCAACAAAGAACTAAATCCAATACTCCTCAAATTATTCTATTATGAAATAGAAAAGGAGGGAACCCTTCCAAACTCATTTTACAAGGCTAGTATCACCCTGATACCAAAACCAGACAGAGACACATCAAAAAAGGAAAACTTCAGACCAATATCCCTGATGAATATAGATGCAGAAATTCTCTATAAAATTTTGACAAATCACATACAAAAGCATATTTAAAAAAACAGTGCAATATAATCAAGTTGGGTTCATTCCTGGAATGCAAGGTTGGTTCATCATATGAAAATCAATAAACATAATCCATCACATCAATAGACTTAACAATAAGAATGACATAATTTTATCAACTGATGCAGAGAAAGCATTTGACAAAATATAGCACCCTTTCATATTTAAAACACTAGAAAAACTAGAGATAGTAGGAACATACCTCAACATTGGTAAAGCAATCTATGCTAAACCTAAGGCCAACTTCATCCTAAATGGAGAAAAATTGAGAGCATTCCTTCTAAAAACTGGAACAAGACAGGGATGCCCTCTTTCACCACTCTTATACAGGACAGTCCTTGAAACTCTAGCCAGAGCAATTAGAGATGAAAGAAATTAAAGGGATACAAATAGGAAAAGAAGAACTCAAACTATCATTATCTGCAGATGGCATGATATTATACTTGGAGGATCCAAAAAATTCCACCAGAAAACTTTTAGAATTAATAAATTAATTCAGCAAGGTTGCAGGATATAAAATCAACACCCATAAATCAAATGCATTTCTATAAATAAGCAATGAATCCTCTGAAAGAGAAATTAGGAAAACTATTCCATTCACAATAGCCTCAAAAAAAATACTTGGGAATTAATCTAACAAGAGTGGTGAAAGACCTCTACAATGAAAACTACAGGACACTAAAGAAAGAAATTAAAGAAGATCTTAGAAGATGGAAAGATCTCTCATGCTCTTGGTTAGGCAGAATCAGTATTGTCAAAATGGCCATTCTACCCAAAGCGCTATACCGATTCAATGCAATCCCAATTAAAATCCCACAGTCATTTCTTATAGAAATAGAAAATGCAATAATGAACTTTATTTGGAAATATAAGAGACCCAGAATAGAAAAAGCAATCCTTAGTAAGAAGAGTAAAGCAGGAGGCATCACAATACCAGAATTTAAACTATTCTACAAAGCTCTAGTAACAAAAACTGGCATGGTATTGGCACCAAAATAGACATGTAGACCAATGGTACAGAATAGAAGACACAGAGACTAACCCACATAAATACAGTTATCTCATACTAGACAAAGGTGCCAAAAACATACACTGGAAAAAGATAGGTTCTTCAACAAGTGGTGCCGGTAAAACTGGAAATCCATATGCAGCAAAATGAAACTAAACCCCTATCTCTCACCATGCACAAAACTCAACTCAAAGTGGATCAAAGACCTAGGAATTAGAACAGAGACCCTGTGCCTAACTGAGGAGACAGTAGGCCCAAATCTTCATCACATCGGATTAGGCCCTGACTTCTTTAACAAGACTCCTAAAGCACAAGAAATAAAAGCAAGAATCAATAAATGGGATGGATTCAAACTGAAAAGCTTCTTCTCAGCAGAAGAAACAATCAATGAGGTGAACAGAGAGCTTACATTCTGGGAACAAATTTTTGCCACATGCACACCAGATAGAGCACTAATCTCCAGGACATATAATGAACTCAAAAAACTTAACACCAAAAAAACAAACAACCCTATCAATAAATGGGCTATGGAGCTGAACAGAAACTTCTCAGAAGAAGATATACAATCAGTCAACAAATATATGAAAAAATGTTTAACATCTCTAGCCATTAGAGAAATGCAAATCAACACTACACTAAGATCTCATCTCACTCCAGTCAGAATGGCAGTTATCAAGAATACAAACAACAAGAAGTGCTGGCTAGGATGTGGTGAAAAAGGCACACTGAAACATTGCTGGTGGGACTGCAAATTGGTGCAACCTATCTCAAAAGAAGTATAGAGATTCCTTTAAAAAGTCGGAATGGAACCACCATTTGACCCAGCTATCCCACTCCTTGGCCTATATCCCAAAGACTTAAAAATAGCACACTACAGGGCTGGGATTGTGGCTCAGCGGTAGAGCGCTTGCCTCGCATGCGTGAGGCCCTGGGTTCGATCCTCAGCACCACATACAAAGCAATAAAATAAAGACATTGTGTCCATCTACAACTAAAAAAATATTTAAAAAAAAAAAATAGCACACTACAGTAAGACAGTCACTTCAATGTTTATAGCAGCACAATTCACAATTGCTAAACTGTGGAAGCAACTTAGATGCCCTTCAATAGATGAATGGATAAAGAAACTGTGGCATATATACACAATGGAATATTATTCAGCAATAAAAGAGAATAAAATTATGGCATTTGCAGGTAAATGGATGGAACTGGAGAACATGATGTTAAGTGAAGTAAGCCAAGCCCCAAAACCAAAGGCTGAATGTTTTCTCTGATCAGTGGATGCTGATACATAAAGGGGGGTGGGAGAGGGAGCATGGGAGAAATGGAGGAACTTTGGATGGGGCAGGGAGGAGGGGGAAGAGGAGAGGGGGAATGGGAGTTGAAAAAATGGTGGAATGAGATGGGCATCACTACCCTAGGTGCATGTATGAGGACACGAATGGTGTGACTCTATCTTGTTTGCAACCAGAGAGATGGAAAATTGAGCTCTGTATATGTACTATGACTTGAAATGCATTTAAAATAATAAATTTAAAAAATTGGTAAAATAAATAAATAAACAAACAAATAAATGACAGGGCTAGGGCTGTGACTGAGTGGTAATGTACCCCTAGATTCAATCTCTGTGCCAAATAAAACAAAAGTACAGGGTGACAGAAAGAACAATAAAAATGTTTCTTAATGGGGGCTGGGGCTGTGGCTCAGTGGTGGAGCACTTGCCTAGCATGCATGAGGCACTGGGTTTGAGCCTCAGCACCACGTATAAATAATAAATGAATAAAAGATCCATCAACAACTAAAAAAAATTTTTTTTAAATGTTTTTGAATGAATAATGTCCACTATTCCCCAAAACTGGATGAGAATTACATACCTAGACATTCAAGATTTTTGACAACAAAGTATAACACACACACACACACACACACACTCACCCCACACTTTGAGAAACTATTAATTGCTGAGAATGTGTGATGAAGAGGAAAAAAATTTAAAGACAGAAAAAGCATGTGTGTCTGCACATTATACACATACATATATTTATATATACCCATATCATCATTTTAAAGCAAGCATTAGCAATACGTTTTTTTTACATAGCATAGATTCTAAATTAAAGTTTTTTCATCCATATTTTGTTTGTTTTCATGACGACTCCTCAGGAGGCAGGAGGAGCTAGGATAGACCACTTGTGAGTGAGCATGCTGGGTTTACTTTATCCTTCTCTAGGGTAATTTTAAGAACTCAGAGTGGTAGGGTAATGTATATGCTCTATTTTAAGTATTGTTTTGTATCGTTAGTATATCCCCAAAAAGTGCTGTGCTGGTTAAGAGTCAAATTGCAAAGAAAAGAAGAAAAAGACAGGAAAGTAGAAGAAAAATAAATATTCCCTAAAACTAATTTTTGGGAATTTACTAGATGGATGATTGATGGTGAAGGGACTAAGTAAGAACATGGGCAGAAAGGAGTAGCCAGTTTCCATGAGCCATTTTGGGGGGAAAAAAATAAAAGATTATAACTGTGTTTGTTGAAACATTTTTGCTGTTTTTCTGCCACAATTTTGGATTCTTTCCTTCTTGAAAAGCATTTTTTTTCCTTTGCTGATTTCATTTTTATGAACATCCGCTTGCTAAGCTGCAATTCTGGGACACCGACTGAGAAGCAGAAATGGTAAGTGGAAGTGGTGAGCAGGAGGAGTTTTAAGATATTTCTATCCACAGGAGCACAATGTTTTCAGTAAAAATCAAAAAGAAACTTACAGCATTGCAGCAAAACGCAATTTTGATTCCAGAAGAAAAACAAAACCAAAACCAAAAAAAAAAAAAAAAACCCCTGAAGGCACAATGTTATGATTCCAAAGTAGGGTTTGAAGGTAGAGTAATGATATAAAAACCAGGTGAACTGTTACACAGAAGTAGACATTGGGCAACATGCCTATGAAAATCTAATCCATGAATGCGAGAGAGCATTATTGATAGGCATGCGATCTGTCTGTATGAATCCCAAAGTCCATTTTGGTTGTGTTTTGCAAAAGCAAGTAGAAGGCGTCCTGTGTGGCCTGTGGGACTATTCCACTCATTTACTCAGATCCCCTTGTTAACCACGTCTGTTTCTTTCTTTATATAATTATGATACATGGACACGATGCAATGGAACCACAGATTCCTGATGTCTGCTGTTCAGAGTTGTTCACAAGAAGATCACAGCTGTCAGCCAGAGAGTGAACCAGGTTATCAGCTCTGGCTTCCTTCCTTCCAGTGTTAGAGGATTTACTTCCTCATTTCCTCCAGGGCATAGTGAAGATAGCAGAACCCCATCCACCACCCTGCAGAGACATAGCACTGCTCTTTCTGTATGTGCGCACTGTTGTAAACACCACCAGGCAAGGGGACCCTGTGACGAAAGTGTGACACTTGAACCACACTGCAGAAGAGCAGACAGGGAGTGGTTTGCAGCTGCTATTAAATAGTAAGTGGTTGTGAACAGACAGGACTGCATTGAGATCAGTGGCACAGAAGAGGCCTTAACAGGAAAATCCTAAAATAAGGAAAAGACACGGCCTAGTCCCAGACCTAAATGTTTTCCTTAACTACACCATCCTAGACATCCAGTGTGGAATGTTTACTAGGTCTTACTAATTTTACGTGTTTACTAGGTTATTATTTGTTAACTACTTGGGAATAATAGAAATCACATATGGCTCTCGTGCTTGAGTAGAGAGTCTTTCAATGTTTTATTTCTGGATTCCAGCCACAGATATTCCGCACCTTGATTACGTGGGTAGAAATCTGCATGCTGGCTCTTCAATGATCTGTGCAGCACAGATTCTGATATTAAGATGAAGAGATGTTTAAAGGAGCATTCTTTAGAGAAGACTGCCTAAGAAAGATGCTCTTTTAGGATGTACTGACGCTGGGACAGATCCGAAGACCATTTAGTGGTGAGAGAAACGTAAGTGGTGAGGGGGGTCTCAAACAGGAATGTCCGGCCTGACAAGGTGGCTGAGCATGGATTCTCATCTTGGCTGAAAGGAAGTGCTTCTCAGGGCAGAGTCGGGCTGACGTGAGGGTTGGTGGCAGGACTGTGGCCTCAGAGCCATCTGCTGCGCACATTCCCCTGCACCTGTGAATCCAACGCTGCATCCACAGCTGGTTAGGAAGACACTGCAAGACCTTGCTTCAGATTCATATTTACTGGCCCTGAAGCCCACATGTCTAGCAGTGAAATTATACCCTAGGCTGACCATTGAGACCTTCCAAAAAACCACGAGCAGCATTGTCATCCCTGATGTCCAGCGATCTCCTGAAGCTGTCACTGGGAGGAGCATCCTGCTGTGCTAATCACTGGTCTCATTTACAAGGCTCCAGCAATGAAGTTGTGTTTACCTTATGGAGTTTACTTCTAAACAAGAGATTTACTCACTGTTAAGATTCAGTTCAGCACAGTGGTGCACATCTGTAATCCCAGTGGCTCAGGAGGCTGACGCAGGAGGATCTCAAGTTCAGAGCCAGTCTCAGCAACTTAGTGAGACCAGAGGCAATGTAGTGAAACTCGGACTCAAATTAAAAAATTAAAAGGGCTGAGGATGTGGCTCAGTGTTTAAGTGCCTGTGAGTTTAATTCCCAGTGCCAAAAAAATAAAATCAAATAACAAAGAGATTTGGTCCTGAAGGGTACTATTATGACTCAGCACAAAACATGCTTGCAGATCAGATCTCACTTTCTGGTCCTCACAGGGAAATCTGGTCCAGCAACAGTGTGCTTTGCCGGCACCAAGCTCTGGTACGGTCAGCTCTGATTATGCCCATCTTCTGTACAATGTCTCTGCTTTATCTTTCACCAATTCTGCCTCCAGCGCATTGTGTGTGCTAAGTCTCCTCATCTTTATCTATAAAGAAACCTGATTATGGCCTATGCTTCCCAAAAGAGATAAGCGATATAATGACTCAACTCCAGTAAAAATGGGACCACAATCGCTATGGAAATGACAGTTGATCCAGGTGTTCTTATCACCTCCTTCCTCATCTTCTCATTCTTCCTCTTCCTATGGTGCTCTTCTTCCTTTACCTTCTTCCTCATCTTATTTTTACTATTATTATTTTATAAGTATGGAAAATAGCCCCAGAAAACCTAAGCAGTTTAAAATACTTCCAATTAAGGAAAATGATAGCTGGCAATATAGCTCTATGTTAACACCCACTTTATCTCACTAGTAGCAATTAAAATTGCCTTATTATATAATTTTACAAAGTGTTACAAGATTATGATAAAAATACACTTCACATTAGGACTAGGTATTTTGTTGACCTAATTTTAGGTTTATTAAAAGCTACCAGCAAATAAACTGGTGATATGATTTAAAGAATTTACAGGGTTGGATACCAAATAAATATTAGCTGCTCTTGCTATCGATATGGTCCTGAATAATCTCCCATGGTGGCGTCACAGTCTGGACCACAAAGCACGCTTCTGAAAATTATTTCTCTTTTTATTCCCAGCTGTTGGCTAAAAAGTGAGCAATCTCTCTTAAGATTTTGACTATATAAGTAGAGAGTAAATAAGCAATATAGAAAAATTGTCAGAACTGAAGAAGCAGGAAGGGGAATAACTAGTATTCTCTTCTCAAAATGTAATACCCACCATCCCTGCAGGTAGCAGATAATGGGCTAGGAAGTCCACCAAGACAGAGCAGGAAAGAGGAAAATTTTTGAGGCTCTTGTGATTTTCAAAGAATCAAGCATATCCTATTTTCCCCACCTGCAAAACCCAGGCAGTAGAAAATAATTTTGTGTAACAAATGCTTGCAAAAACCTGTATTTTTAAGTTTTGGTATAATTTAGTGCTTTTAGTGTTATTATAACTTCTAAGAGAACAAAGTAACTGCAGGGTAAAGATGCATGTGGACAGAAGCACCACAGAATGGCACTTCTCTAACAGCTAACAGACATGCATTCTAGCTCTGTAGCTAGCTAGATACAGGCGTAGATACAGAGGTAGATGGATAAAGAGATAGCCATGTTTATTTGTGTAAAATTATTACCAGTAGGAGGAAATAATTAAGATAAGAAAGAGACTTATTTCAAAATATTCCAAGGAAAACACAATTCTGAATGATTCTATACAGCTCTTCTTCTAATCCTAATGCTTAGAATCCCTACTGGAAAGGACACAATCCAAGGGAATCATGGATAATAATACCAAATATGGAGGAAAGCAAACTCAGGATTTTCTGATGCTATCCTGGTCTTAAAAATGAATATAGAATGAATCTGACATAATTTTCCCAGGTACATATGTGAAAACAACACAGTAAATCCCACCGTCATGGACATCCATAAGAATGGATCTCTAACTAGAGAATGATAGATTCCATGCTTGTATAACTATATCAGAATGGATTCTGCTGTCATGTATAACTAAGAAGAAGCAATAAATTTAAAAAATGAGTAAAACTACATCAAACTTGGGGTTTCATAAAGATTGAACTACTAATCACAATAATATATGAAATAATTTAAGTCAAATCTACCAATGTACAAGAATTAGTACATTGAGACTCATTTAGTTTACATTGGTTGACTTATTGGAATATAGATTGAAACAGTTCACTGTCCTCACATTTCTAAAAAAGAAAACCACAATGATTCCAATAGATACACAAAAAGAACAGTAAATTCAAGATTTATTCATGATAAAAACTCTTAAGAAAAAATTTGATAGATGAGAATTTATTAACTCTGATAACAAGCATCTTTAGACTCCTACAGGAAACATTTTTAGTAGGGAAATGTTGAAAGCATTCCCTTTAATATCAGAAACAGGAAAAAGATGTGCCCTATTATCTCATCTTTTCTGTATTTTAATATAGTACAGTCAGTGCTGAAAACAAAAGTAATAAAATGTATGATAATTGGAAAGGGATAGTAGGGATGATTGCTGATAATATGATTGGGTACATAAAACATTTCAAATTGAATTTTAATGTATCAGGAACTTACTGTTATAAAATGCAATTACATAAAAAAATTATGATTTGCAAATCCAAAAATCAACCCAAAATGACCTATAAGTAAACCCATTAAAATAAGTGTGAATGTTTATTGAGAAAAAGCTTTAAAGCTTTAAAATATATTATGACTATGTTCTCTAAATGTTGATTCTCAAAAAATAGGCTATAGTTTCAACAAATTTCAAGATAAGAAAACAAAATAAAAACCACCCATTTTCTTACAAAGCTTGAACAGCTGATTTTCAAACATGAAAACAGCCAGGTACAGTGGTGCACACCAGTAATCCTAGGGACTTGAGAGGATGAGGCAGGGCAATTCCAAGTTCAAAGCCAGCCTCAGCAACTTGACAAAGGCCCTAAGCAACTTAGTGAGACCCCTGTCTCAAAATAAAAAAATAAAAAGGGCTGGGGATGTGGCTTAGTGGTTAAGTGCCCAATCTCTGGTATGAAAAATCAACAAACATGAAAACAGAGTGGAGGGTAGCCTACACAGAGATTTAAAAAATAATAATAATAACGAAGGAGTTTTCCTTATCAAATATCAAGTTTCATAAACCTGGGACACATGAGAATATGTGCTAATGTAGCAAAATTGATAAATGGACACATGAGCAAACTGAGATGTCAGAGTTATCATATTCTCATATATGCATCCCTCATTGGCCAGCTCTGACCCTCCAGATGGATGTTTCTGGGAGAAGAGGCTGTTAGGGAAAAATAATGACATGAGATGACACATTTCAGTTAACACAAAGTAAATTCTCAATGAATTAAAGGTGTAAACCACAGGAGAAAAAAAATCATAAGACAGTATTGCAAAATATATGAAGTAATGCTTTCTTTACTGCCTTTCTTAAGTTCCTAAAGTCTCCCTCAAACCCTGTCTTCCTGGGTTCACTCCAGGTGTAAATTCTTAGACCTGTTCCTATCTTCATTCACTCCCTTAGTTATTTCACCTGGTGTCGATGACTTAAATGACAACTCCCAAATACATATCTCTAGTTCTGAAGTTTCCCCAGAACTGGGGACTGCGAATGGCCAGCTCAAACTTATAGGTCCACAGTAGGCTTCTTGATCTCTACCCATTCCCCACAATCATGTCCCCTACAGGTTGCCATGTTGCCACTGGAGAGTGGAAACTTCCTCCTGGCAGTATCTCAGGACAGGCCTGTGGTCTCCTTGCTGTCCTCTGCCTCACACACAGCAGCCGATCACTAGGGCATGGCACCACCACTTCTATATTTTGTTCCACTGGGCAGAATATCAAAAAATGGACATCCACAGGCTGGATGGTGTCCGGCCCAGTGGACCCTGTGTGTTCACTCTTGCATGGTGCCCTCCACAAACCCTGCCACACCTTCAGCAGACACATCCCTGAGACTTAGGCCCCAGACAGCCAAAGCTCATCCCCAAATGAGTTTGTATAATTCATGCAATCTGATAAATACTTTTATGTATGTCTGGAATTTTGCTATTTACTGTGCTACCACCAAATCAAATTTAATAGTATCAATAGCCTATGTCGGAAATACTATGTGCAAAAGAAAGTAAAAATAAAATTCATTTGGTATAGTAAATAAATTCTAACAAGTTCTTGGTATTGCAACACATATTAAATATGAATAGGTTAATTATACAAACTCATAAAACATATAAACCAATCAAAACCTATAACCAGGAAGAAGGCTATGTCTCTAACTCGTTCACTAATGGAATTTTTACAAAGTAATAACATTATGAAAAATATAGATCAGTTAATTGCTTTATTCCTATTTGACACATAAAGTTATAAAGTGCTACTTTCCATTATTTGTCTTAATTCAAATGAAAACACATTTGACACTTTTTTATGAAAGGTCATGCTTTGCATTTTGAATCTTGTATATATTTATTCCTGACTTCTGTTTTGGCTGCAATTACAGTTATTTGCATGCTTAATATAAAAACAAGTGAGGCTAAATTTATTAGTTTAATTAGCCAAGCATCGCTGAAGAAGGGAGATGTAGGTCAAATGAGCAGGGCTCCCTCTCACTCCTCCAGGTCTGAGGGCTCAAATCTGATGTGGGCTCAGATGATGCTCCTCTGGATACATAGGTCTCACAGGAAGTGGAACAGGACCCTTTTTCATCCTTTGTCTCAGCCCAATCAACTCTTTCCCCGGGCCTGGGGACATGTGGGTCCTGTCCCCTCACCTGCTCCTCACTCTGTTGCAGACATCTATTCTGCTCTTCCTTCTCCTTTTCTCTTCCATCCCTGAATTTACTCTTGTAAAGTAGCAGTTACTTAAACTAGACTTTTTTATACATAATTGGTTGATTGTTCACAGCAGCTTAAGTGGTAAGGAAAAAGTCAGGAATTGGCAAATTGAGTGAATCCTATAAAAGGGCATGCTGAAATGGACACTAAAATTAAGAATAACCATTGGGTGTTTACTATTGATACCCATTTGCTTTTCTACTTGTTTCTCCCAGAAATAAGATGACTTTGTACATAGGAGGAAATAATTCTGTCTTCATCAAGTGGGACTCTTAATTCTGCCTCAAACCTGTACCTCAGAGAAATTCCCAGGTGGATGCACATGTCTTAGTGAGCACATTTAGAAAATCTTATTTGAGATAAACTGTACACTGGTGAGCTTCTCAAACAAGTATAATGAGGGGAAAATACTAGAAGAGTGTTATAAAAACAAAATTCTTATGTAAACTTACCAGAAACAAAGGATTAGGTCAACCAAGACAAAAGTATGTGTGCATGTGTGCGCATATGCACGAGCCTATGTCTATCATCAGAAGACCAATGAAAACGTGATAGCATAAGACTTCATATATGGTTTTCTATGCATTCTCTCGTCAAAACTGGGATGTCCAAATTCAGTGGATTTCTCAGCAAAGCTGTCACCAGATCATTATATGAGTCACTGCCCTTTGTGTGATCTGTCAGCCTGTTTTGTTCTCACTGTATTAGAAAAGTATTCCCAATCCAGAGGCTTCATGAGCTAGCTTTCATATTGTCTAAGAACAAGGGGATGAATCTTGTGAGAGTTCCAGAGGAAGAGACACTGTCTTCATATATGTGCCATGCATAGAAAATGTCATGATAAGCCAAAAGAAGTTTTAGCAATGGCCTTTTTGCATAAAATAATACAATAAATCTAAGGATGTCTTAGCAGTGATCTCCTGACAGCTTCTCACTGTGGTCGTTTCCTATTGCTTTATGGTTGTTACCTGTTTGGTTTCTAAGTGGACAGGGGCAGACTGTCTCTGAGGGGGGGACATGTTGGGAAGGCAGTCAGGTCACCCTGCAGGAAGAGAAGACGCACTGTCTGTGTTTGGGCTGAGCCCTGTCCCTGCCTTGTACCCCATGGCCACATCTCCAGCCAGCCTCTGATTCCAGGTAAGAGGAGAGGTAAAGCAGCTATTCTGAACAAGGAAGAACACCAAAGTGGAAAGTCAAGGGCAATTGTAAAAAAAGAGACTGAAATCTTAGGGTAGTTTTGATTTGCATTTCTCTAATTGCTAGAGATGTTGAACATTTATTCATATGTCTGTTGATCAACTGTAATCTTCCGAGAAGTTTCTTTTCAGCTCCTTGGCCCATTTATTGGTTGGGTTGTTTGTTTTTTTGGTGTTAATTTTTTTAAGTTCTTTATATATCCTGGAGATTAGTGCTCTATCAGATGTATGTGTGGCAAAAATTTGTTCCCATAATGTAGGCTCTCTGTTCACCTCATTGATTGTTTCTTCTGCTGAGAAGAAGCTTTTCAGTTTGAATCCATCCCATTTATTGACTCTTGATTTTACTTCTTGTGCTATAGGGGGTCTTGTTAAGGAAATAAGGAAATTTCCTTAAGGAAATAAGGTCTTAAGCCAACATAATGAAGATTTGGGCCTACTTTTTCTTCTATTATGCCTGGGTGTCCGGTGTAATTCCCAGGTTCTCAATCCACTTTGAGTTGAGTTTTGTGCATGGTGAGAGATAGGGGTTTAGTTTCATTTTGCTGCATATGGATTTCCAGTTTTCCCAGCACCATTTGTTGAAGAGGCTATTTTTTCTCTAGTGTATGTATTTGGCACTTTGTCTACTACGAGATAACTGTATTTATGTGGGTTAGTCTCTATGTCTTCTATTCTGTACCACTGGTCTACATGTCTATTTTGGTGTCCATATCATGCCATTTTTGTTACTGTAACTTTGTAGTATAGTTTAAGGTCTGATATTGTGATGCCTCCTGTTTCACTCTGCTTGCTAAGAATTGCTTTGGCTATTCTGGGTCTCTTATTTTTCCAAATGAATTTCATGATTGCCTTTTCTATTTCTATAAGAAATGACCTGGTATTTTAATTGAAATCACATTAAATCTATATAGTGCTTTGGGTAGTATGGCCATTTTGACAATATTGATTCTGCCTATCTAAGAGCATGGGAGATCTTTCCATCTTCTAAGGTCTTGTTCAATTTCTTTCTTTAGTGTCCTGTAGTTTTCATTGTAGAGGTCTTTCACCTCTTTTGTTAAATTGATTACCAAGTATTTTAGTTTTTTTGATGTAATTGTGAATGGGGTAGTTTTCCTAATTTCTCTTTCAGAGGAGTCACCACTGCCAGTCAGAATGGCAGTTATCAAGAATTCAAACAACAATAAGTGTTGGCGAGGATGTGGGGGAAAATGCACACTCATACATTGCTGGTGGGACTGCAAATTGGTACAACTAATCTGGAAAGCAATATGGAGATTTCTTACAAAACTTGGAATGGAACCAACATTTGACCCAGCTATCCCACTCCTTGGTCTATACCCAAAGGACTTAAGAACAGCATACTACAGTGACGCAACCACTTCAATATTTATAGCAGCTCAATTCACAATAGCTAAACTGTAGAACCAACCTAGATTCTCTTCAATAGATGAATGAATAAAGAAACTGTGGTATATATACACACAAGGGAATATTACTCAGCAAAAAAAGAGAATAAAATTGTGGCATTTTCAGGTAAATGAATGGTGTTGGAGAATATCATGCTAAACAAAGTAAGCCAATCCCAAAAACCAAATGCAGAATGTTCTCTCTGATAAGTGGATACTGATCCATAATGAGGGAAGGGACATGGGAACAATGGAAGAATTTTGGTCAAGGGGAGGGAGGCAGGAGAGGGAATGGGGGAGGAAAGATGGTGGAAAGATGGACATCATAGCCCTAGCTTCATGTATAACTTCATATATTATATGATTCTACACCACATACAACCAGAGAAATGAAGTTGTTCTCCATCTGTGTACAATGAATCAAAATGCATTCTGCTATCATGTACACCTAAGTAGAA
>PVHX01016329.1:0-43538 GCA_004024805.1 Geosciurus inauris
TGGTTTTACTGTGCCACAAAACAGTGTTTTAAACATTTCATACATTCATAAAAAAACTTGATTGTGCACTATGTGCTCTGGGGCACAGATGTAAGGCCTCAGTCTGGTGTAATGGTGAGGTCTGCAAAGTGACCAGAAGGTTGTGGTGAATGCTCCAGTATAGGAGGGTGCCAAGCACTTAAGGGCAGTGGAGGGTCCTGGTGGTGCAGTTGACATTGGAGCGGATTGCTAATAGGTCAGAAAGGGTGACCCTTGATTTGACTTTTGCCAGGATAGTCAGTGAGATTGCTGAGAAAGCAGGCAGACTTTTTGTCTGAGAAATAACTTCTCGGAAGGACTATGAGGAACTGAGTCCTTTGCTCCTCCCCTGGTTAGAGTCTCCCACAGTCCTATTGTGTGCTATCTGTTTCCATTTTCCAGGAGTTTTCCTTCCTTAGTTCCCTTCTAACTAAGGCTCCTGAGGCCCCACATTTTCTTTTATGTAGTTTATTCATTTCTTCATTTATTTATCTAAAAGATGAACTGCATGTTGCAATCTGATGAGAACAAGCAGCCATTGAAGATCCAAAGCAAAAGCTTTCTGGATTACAAAGGCCATGAGGAGGGAAAAGGTTGGCATAGTCTAGGATCAGAAAAGAGAACTCAAAGCTAGAAATTATAGTGTATTAGGAGACGAGGCTGGAAAGCAGGATGAGTCTAGGTATTGGCAGGAAGTTTAGAATTTATTCTAAGTGCAACAAGCGGCCATTGGAGGATTTTAAGGAGAAGTAACAAAATTTATAATTTTAATATCACGACCCAGAAAATTTTAAGAAAAGTGCATCCTAGCCAACTTGAGAACTTGATAAACAGATGATTTGCATGATGGCTTTAGACTGAAGAGAATATAACAGGGACTTATGCTGTCTTTGCTAAAGGCATTTATTCTTAAGCCTACAGATGCCCTACAGGTAACCCAAAGCAGGGTAAAGCTTGTTATCTCTGTCTTCATTTTTGTATCTGTCTTCTTTGTTATCCTGAACTTTGGGTTAGGTGCCTGCTCAGGTCTGCACATAGGCATGTTAACCATTTAAGGAGTGTTCCTCTAAAAACTTGTAATACAAGGTTTATTAGCCCTGAATTTACATAACCTACCTCATCCCTTTTGAAGACTGAGACAAGTTTGCAGCATCCTGTTTCAGACTACTGGTGGTGCCTCGATGTCTCCAGTCATTGCTTGCTTTCCAGGATCATTGGTCTGGTGGAGAAATGTCCTGAGCAAAAAGTGAAAATTGCCTTCCAAACGATGAAGACATCTCTGGAGCCACTCACAGAACCAGAACCGAGAATGGTCAACCATACTGCAGTCTGATCAAGACCGCTTAATTATGCAACAACTCTAGTCCCCTACCCCAATTCTTCCTCTACTTAAACCTGAAGCTCCCGTCAGCTCCCCGAAGACAGGGCTCATGCTGGCTCTCACTTTGCCTTCCCATTGTGGCCATATTGAAGAAAGTTTCTTTGCCGCCTTCCACCGTGAGCTCTTTTTCTTGGGCGAACCAAGACCTGGTTAGTTCAGACCCCCAGAGTCAGGGCTTTGGACCCAGATGTGGATTACAAAAAGAGAGCAGAACTGTTATTTAAAGATGGAGGATGGTACCCAGGATGTGGTAGACTCTTACATGTTTGCATTTCTTCTCCCATGTCCTCAGTCCAGTATGACGGGTTGCTAGTTTAAGGCAGAAGGGGATAACAGGGATTCTTTTCCTCCCTCCAGCTTCTCTTACATCCTGTTTTCTTATGGAGAGACTTGCAGGGTCCTGTCCATGTCAGTAGTGCCAGGAATAACTGATATTAGCGCTATTTTCTTGGCAGCAGCTCAGCCATTACACCAAACTGATGCTATGCTCGTGTTGGAAATGAAGAGCAGCAGCTGATTGACGTGTAAGGGTTTCTGACTTAAGCCATGCCAGTCGCTCTGCTCACCTTCTTATCCCTTAATCCCCTGCTCTTCCCACTGTGTTATAGCAGGTGGGGAGGAGTGTTCTCAGACCATTAGAGGATAATTGAGAATCTCTGTAGGTATTAAAGGTTGTATAAGCAGCAATTTATTCTGCTGCCTGGCACTCACAGGAACACCAGCGGCCACTGAAGAGCACCCTGAGTTTGAGAATCAGGGAGTTGGGACAGGAGAAAGGGTGATCTCTCTTAAAGAGGGGATGTTAGAGGTGCTGAGAATGAAAATAGTGACTTGAGAAGCTAAATTTTGATATTTACAATCAGGTCTGTGTTCATCTGATATTCCATTTAGTTTAAATGAGCAGAAGAAAGGCACAGAGCAGGCATAAGAACAAGAGGCTAGATTAGTTTTGTATATTCTAGCTTCTTGTATTGCATGTTCCCTAGCTACTGTTAATCTAATTCTACTTTCTTTTTCAATTGTTCACCTGTTTTTTGAGAAGTTCGCGCACTATGAGATGGTTGACCTCCCTTCCTGCTTCATGTATTTGTACATAAAGGGGTCCTCAGTGCCCTGTCTGTGCCCCTCTCCAAAGGTTGTGGCTCTTAGCTGTGGCTGATGGTCTGTCCTCCCCATTAGACTATAAGTTTCTTACAGAGTAGGACCGTAGCTTATTAAATATCATCTCTTCTTATGCCTAGCATATTTTTTTATATGTTGTATGAGATTGTGTTTTAAATTTTTATCTTGGCAGAAATTTTTGTTGAAAAATCTATTATGCAATTTTATAGACTCTCAGGATGAGAGAAAAGTCTAACTTTTTTCATGGACACAAAATAATTACTGTGCTCTCCATTTATTATTTGTGATTTTAGAGGTGTCTGGGATTTTATCTGCTCTACTAAACACCTCAGAGCATATAGGGTTTTTGTTGTTTTGTCACTTTACTTTTTATTTTTATTTTTATGTTTTTGCAGTACTGGGGAATGAACCTGGGGCCTCATGATGCTGGGCAAGTGCTCTGCCATTGAGTTACAGCTCCAGCCTAAGCATGCAGGTTATAAAGTACAATTTCTCTTTTCAAAAAAATTTTTAAAATTATTTTATTTTACTTTACTTTCCCTCCCTCCCTCCCTCTCTCCTTCCTTTTCTTTCTTTAGCAGTTTTAGGGATTGAACCCAGAGCCTCATACATGCTAGGCAAGCACTCTACCACTCAGATACATCCCATTCCTTTAAAAATTCATTTTTATTTTGAGACAGGGTCTTGCTAAATTGCCCAAGCTGGCCTTGAACTCGTAGTCCTCCTGCTTCAGGCTTCCAAGTAGCTGAGATTACAGGACTGAACCACTTTGCCTAGCATTTGTTTTCCTTTTTGAATTTGTTTGCATGTTTCTCCTTGTTACACTTAATGTATGTCTTCTCTCTGTAGGACAAAGCTTCATTTTACGTGTGTCTGTCTGGGAGAGTGACAGGGCACTTTTATGTATTCGTATAGTGATGACTTAGTCCATTTTTTGTTGCTATAAAAGAATAGTTGAGGCTGGGTAATTTATGAAGAAAGGAAGTTTATTTAGCCCATGGTTGTGCAGACAGGGAGGTTCAAGATTGGTTGGCTATATCTTCTGAGGGCCCCATGCTGCATCAAATCATACAGAAGGGAAATGTGACGAAGGGGTCCCGAAAACAAACCTAGGTAAAAACCTTCTGAGACCTAATCCAATTCTGTGAGAGCTGCTTCAGTTTGGCCAGACAGACATTAATCCCTCTAAAGGTCCCATCTCTCAATACTGCTTCATCCATAGCCAAATTTTAATATGGGTTTTGGTGGGGACAAGCCACATCTAAACCATAGTCAGTGGAACATGCACAAGGAGGTTGCTGCACGTGTACGGTTGAGCTCAGTGGCCAGGCGTCTTGCTCTATGAAGAAGTGTGTGGTTTCTAGGTGCCATTCCCATTAGCCATAAAGACTCCTCCCGCCCTGGCCCTGGCTTTCAGAATATGAAACATCTTTACAAAATCGGTGACCCCTTATCCTTCACGTACTCAGCTCTAATGGCAGCAGCCTCTGAACTGGACACACTTGGACATTCCTCAGGGCCACAGCACTTTGTGCTCCCTCAGCGTTCCTCTTTTCAGGTCTTTCTTCACACAGCATTGTCTTTGAGATGCCGTCCCCGACCACTTACAAAAAATGTCACCAATCCCACCCCTTTGTCCTCCACGATCCTGCTCAGTGTAGACCCTTCTGCAGAGGGACACTGTTGCTTCTGTCATCGGGACATGGAGTCTGTTTCTCCATTCTCTTGACTCTGTGCTGGTTTTATGACTTGCTGTAAGCAATAGAATGTGACAGAAGTGATGTGCACACTGTGGAGGTTTTAATGTCAGTGATGGTAATGTTGGCCCCATGTCACCTTATGGATTTTAATTTAAACCCCTTACAATATGATTTACAATTCATTTCTCTGTGGTACTAGCCACATGTCAAGTATCAAATACTCACATGTAACTAGAGGTACCATATTGGACAGTGTGGTTTTGGAACATTTCTATCATTGCAGAGACTTGATTGGACAGAGATGTTCTAGAGCCTATGCCTTAAAGAGATCTTGCAGGAAGAATGGAGGAACTTTGGTCAAAGGGGAGGGAGCAGAGAGGGAGCATAGGGACAGGAAAGATGATGGAATGAGATGGACATCATAGCCCTAGCTTCATGTATGACTGCATATATGATGTGATTCTACATCATGTACAACCAGAGAAATGAAAAGTTGTGCTCCATCTGTGTACAATGAAACAAAATGCATTCTGCTAGCCGGGCATGGTGGCTCAAGCCTGTAATCCCAGCACTTAGGGAGGCTGAGACAGGAGAATCGCAAGTTCAAAGCCAGGCTCAGCAACGGCGAGGCGCTAAGCAACTCAGTGAGACTCTGTCTCTACATAAAACACAAAATAGAGCTGGGGATGTGGCTCCGTGGTTGAGTGCCCCTGAGTTGAATCCCCGGTACCAAAAAAAAAAAAAAAAAAAAAAATGCATTCTGCTATCATGTATACCTAAGTAGAATAAATAAATAAATAAGAGATCTTGCAGCTTCCAGTCTGCCCATTGGGAACACTAATCACTGTGCTTAGAAGAAGCCCAGTCCAGTCTCCTGTGCAATTAGAGACCATGCAGACGGAAAACAGGTGCCTCAAGCAACAGACAGCAATGATTTCAGGCATGTGAGACCATCTTGGACCACCAGCCCCACCCAAGCTACATGACTGTAGTAGCCTCAGGAGGAACTCAGAGTGGCACCTGTAGGAGACATTTCCAACTCACAGTCATGACAAATTGACATTGTTTTAGGCCACCAAGTTTTAGACAAGTTTGAGAGCCAGCAGTGATACTTGAATTCTAATGACGGGCAGTAATTTTGAAACAATGTCTTATGAAATTACTTCATGGGTAGGATGTGGAAATGGGGGGAAGATAGGGTAAACCTAGACCACCCACTTTCAGTGAGATCAGTTTCTTGTTTAGGGAGAGAAAAGGATATTTGCTGTTGATAAATACCAACAGTAGACTGAAATAGCACAGACTAGAAGAAAAAAAATTGTATGAAGCTAAGCACAGTGGAGCATGCCTATACTTCCAGCAATTCTGGAGACTGAGAAAGTAAATCACAAGTTCGAGGCCAGCCTCAGCAGCTTAGACTCTGTCTCAAAATAAAAAGGACTAGGGATGTAGCTTAGTGGTAAAGTGCCCCCTGGGTTCAATCCTCAGGACCATAAAACAAAACAAACAAAAAAACAAAAACAAACTATTAAAAAATAATTACTTGTAATCTGCAAATAATCCAGAATTAACCAGAATCTCATACTTACATCAATTTAGCATAAACAGATGTGGGGAACTTTGTGTAATTTGCTGTGCTCTTCTTTGGAATCCCACACAGTTGTCTTTAATCCTGAAAGTGTTTCTTCCTATAATTATTATTCACTACCATTTATTAAGTGTTTTCTATGTATGCCTGGCTAGGCACTGTAGAGGATTTAAAATGATTAAGGCCTGAGCTTAACCCTGGGAGAACTCACAATTTAATACAGGAGACAGGTGGACGGTTACAGTACCTCAGGACAAGCTGAGACAGAGGAGTATGAAGTGCTCCAGAAACACCTGTGGGAGTCACACTTTTTTGTTAAACATATGCAGCCAAAGGGATGAGCTATCACTTTGCAGATATGTAAAGGCTAGAAAAGAAACAGATGACCTGGAAGATTTGTTTTAGATAAAGAACAGAATTATTTTACTGTAAGAACACTTTATTGAGATATTATTCACATGTCATTAAATCATCCCTTTAAAGTATACAGGTCAGCACTTTTTAGTATATTTATAGAATTGTGTAAGCATCATCACTACCTAGTTTTAGAACCCTTTTGTTACCCCAGAACAAATCCTTAGGAGCAATCACCAGTTCCTTCCAATCCCCAGCCCTAAGCAACCACCCGTCTTCTTTCTCTCTAGTCTTGCCTGTATTGGATGTTCCACAGTAATGAAATCATATGCAATTGGCTTTTGTTTCATTGGGCATGTTTTTAAGATCCATCCATGTTGCAGCATGTATCATTTGCATGTATCATTTCATTTGTTTTCAGTGCTGAATAAGATTCCGTTGTCAGCTGGACATGGAGACACACGGTTATAATTCCAGAGACTCCAGAGGCTGAGGCAGGAAGATTGCAAGTTCAAGGCCAGCCTTAGTAACTTAGCATGATGCTGTCTCAAAATAAAAATAAAAAGGCTGGGGATGTAGCTCAGTGGTAAAGTGCCCTTGAACTCAGTCCCTAGTGCCCAAAAAGAAGAAGAAGAAAAAAGATTCTATTGTATAAATGTACCACATTTTGTTTATCCCTTTACCAGGGGAAGATTATTTGGATTATGTCCACCTTTTGGGTATTACAATGCTGCTATGAACATTCATGTACATGTTTTGATGTGGACATGTGTTTTCAGCTCTCTTCTGTATATATTCTTCAGAGGTGCAACTGCTAGGTCATGTGGTAACCCTGTTTAACCTTTGGAGAACTGCTCAACGCTTTTCCAAAGTGGCTGCACCATTTTTTTCTTCTCACCAGCAATACAGAAGGGTTTCAGTTTCTTCCCAGCCTCACCAGTACTTGTTATTGTCTGGAAGTAGAACTGTTTTCAATGAAAATATGAAGTCATTAAAATAGAAAATTCCAATTAGATTATGTTATACTCATTTAAGATGGCCCATATATAAACCATGGGACAGAAACTTAAAACCAAATGCCACTTTGTAGCTCTGTGTACAAAACAACTCATTGGAGTCTAATTACCTTATCATTAATGCACACCAGGTGGTTGGGAAATGCAGGTTTTCTTTTATGTCTAATTGAGAGATAGAAGGTGGTGAAATGATTGCATGTGTGATGCTGTTGAGAGTCAAATCCGTTTGTGACATGCAATTAAATATAATTGAAATAGGACAAATTGAATAACAAAATGAAATTTGCAAACTAGAGTATGAACAGATATTATTAAATGTATGCCATTCTCTAGGAGTTGGGTGGTGAGTTGACATTAGGGCCAGAGCCCTGGTATTTTTATTTACTTGGGGTGGGTCTCATCCGCCTACACTTGCCTCCCACGCTTATCAAAGGAGTTCATGAGACATTCCCCAGCAAGCATCCTGTGCAGAGAGGATTTTATTTTTTAACGAAGTGCTTGAGTTTAATGTGGTCAGGAAGGAAAATAGTCCTGTGGGGCTTTTTTAGGCTCAGGCTTGTTTTTTATGAATCAGGGAGACCTGCCATTGATGGTATAAAAACAAAAATGTAAATCTGATAAAGTGACTGGGAGCACAATTGTCTAGCTCTTTGGTGGCTTCCTGTGGCCCATTATTAAGCGTCGCATGCACAAGAGGTCATGGGCTGCTTGACCCAATCTCTGCCTGCCTCTTGAGTCTCAGATGCTGTCACTTACAGGTGCTGAAATGTGTGTTGGCCCCAAGGGTGCACACTGTGATCTTCCCACCCTCCGCTCTTGTGGCCTTTCTTCTGGTGGGAGTTACCGTCTCTCTGGGCATGACTCAATTCCAGCACCACCTCCCCCACCCCTGGAAGCACTTAAGAACCCTCAGGGTGCTGCTGGATGCGTTGTTCCCTAAAATGAAGGGAAAAACAAAACAAAACAGACATACAAAACCAGAAAACATCCCTGGAGCTTACTTATATCTTAGACAAAAATTAAATAGTAAACGCGATAACTAGATAGGGGCCTTGTAAGGTAGAGGTAATAGGTCTAGGAAATACCAAGAAATGAAGCATAGTAATGGGGATGGGGAATGTCCGAGAGGGGAAGGGTGAGCACTACATTAAATAGGGTGCAGGTGGGTTTCACCTAGACGGCCTGAATGGGAATGAGGGATCAGCAACATGAGCTTTTTGGGTAGAGCCAAGAGCCAGCCCAAGACACTGCTCTATTACAAGATCATGCATGTTAGGCTATCAAATTCCAGCTATAGGGAGTTGATTGGTTAGTTTTCCAAGTATCCTTTCTGCAGACAAATATGTATTTCCATTTGGATTTTTTTAAATTCTAAAAATAGTTCCAAGGCAGCTTTCTCCTTTGCCCTCTCCCTCCCACACCTTTTTCCAGTACACAGAATGTGAACTATTAATAGCCCAGAACATCCTCTCAGGAGTGCTGAACTCTTCGGTCACATGGATCCCGTGAGCTCCCTTCTCCTCCGTAGGATACAGATTTGCTCTCTGAAATAAATGCCCCATAAGCATCTCCTATTTCCAGAGGACCAGCACTGCATCTGCTCTTCCTTTTGGGGTTCACGTTCTGTTATGTTCCTTCTTCTCTTGGTTTTTCATCTCTGTCCACATGGTTACCTACTAGTGTTTTCTGGTTTCTCTCTTGTGCTGTCTGTGAATTCTTCCCCCTGCTGGAGAAGCCAAAGTGAAGCCAGTGTTCTCTAGGGGCTTGGCTTCCCTTTAGCAGTGAGCATCCACATCCCTCTGACTTCCCTTCCCAGAGAAATCTAGCACAGCCCTGCACATCATTTTAGAAATCTTTTAGTACTCACATTTACTGGTTAGATTTTGGGGGCATAAGTACTGCTGACCATTAAAATTTTAAATCTGTCCTTCCTTCTTTCCTTCCTCCTTTCTTTCCTACTCCTCCTCCTTTTTAGCTGTAATACCCATTGTTTTCTATTGCTATTTTTTTTTAACACAAATGAATTTTTACATCATTATGTTTCCAGCTGGTTTTGGAAGTTAATACTCGGAATGTTTGTATTCTTTTAGTGCTTTTGGCTCTAACAACACAATAATCTCAGTTTAAAGAATTGGCTCAACACCTGTGTATATTTTTATATTTCTGGATTGAAAATGTAATTTTTCCTTTTCTTTTGTGTCTCTTTTATTTCCGTATATCAGAAACTTTTAAATGTCAGAAGAGAATCTTTTTTTTTTTTTTTTTTTCATGGAATGTCACACCTGCAACTTCTCCCAAAACTGCATTTCTGAAGTACAGATAGTGGCAGTTTTGTCCCTTTTCTCCCTCCACATAGTCATTTCATGCTCATTGGAGATAAGCAATCTGGAGATTGTGTTGACTGGTGATTGCTTCACAGTCTTCTGTTTTATGGATTCTAGGGAGGATGCGTAAATATGTCTATGGTTTTTAGAGAAAGTTTATTTCATCCTTTATCCTGTATTTCATCACTGGATTGTGGATTGGTTTTTATTGTTGATTTTTTTTTTTTTTACCCACTTTTGTTCTCTTATTTAGTTTTTTATCAAGGTAATAATTGTACATAGTCTTAAGGTCAAACTATTTACAGTTCTTATCACAAAAACTCAGCGCTTTGTCCCTCAATCTCTCATTACTCCTTGCCAGCTCTTCTTGTCCCTCTGCACCTGTGACAGTCTCTTTCTGCTTCATTACCAGACTTTTGGTGGTGTTTAGCTCCATCTTTTTTTCACTTTTTACTTTTTTATTGACTGTGGAAGATGAGGATTTAGCCTGCAAATAGCCTGTCATTTTAACATAGTTAGGTCAAACTCTTACAAAAAAAAAGGTTATGTTCAGAAGGAAAAAAAAAAATTTGTTGATTTTAAAATACCAGAACACTAGAGTCCAGAGTTTTAGAAAACAATAACTGAGTTTTCTTAGTGCATTGCCAAGAAAATGCACTAACAGAAAATATTAGAGCCGGAAGGTATGAAGATATATATAATTTTAAGAGGATAACAATATTAACAACGATTTTGATTTAGCTATAGTATTAAAATAGCTCATGAGAAATCTTTACTTACGTACATCTTGCAGTAGTAGTTGTCACTGAATGAGTTTTGTTTTCAAATCCTAGTCAATTAGTCTTAATCTCCAAACAATTTCTAGGAGCAGGGGTGAAAGTTTAGCCCTACTTAAAAGAACAAATGTGCTAAAGACAAGCTGTTCTAAGAACCATAGATTTGCATAAAAAACCTCACAAGGGAAAAATAGTAATTGCTTCAACATGAGAGGTGGAACATAGTTTAAGATAACTGGAGACTATCTTTTATGTATTCTCTTTGGCTTAGTTTTGATATCGTGTATTTTAATTTTGATATCACGTATTTTACTTCTTTTCCTTAATGTATCCTAAAGACTGTAAAACACTTCAGATATCTCATTCCTGATTAACTTCTTCCTCAATGGATGCCTTTCTTTTTCTGTCAGTGTTATAAGAAAAAGGTATCTTGGAACAGGCTATTGTAATTTGGCAATCTGACATTAGTGGCAGCTCCAAAAGTATATTTTGTGTAAGTTCAAATACACTTTAACAGGTCTGGAGGATATAGCACAGTGGTGAGCACTTGCCTAGCATGTGCAAGGCCCAGGGTTCAATTCCCAGTACCACAAACACAAAAAGTACCCTGGAACATTTTACCTAGGTAAACATTTTAAAGTTTGTACTTTTCTTTTCTCTTCCTCCTTTTCTCCTTTGTTCTCCTCTTCTTCCTCCTCCTCTTTATGTTTCTGCATATTTAATTTCTGCAGGAATCACCTCTTTGCTTCTATCTATATTTTTCATTATTCAGATCTATAAACCTTACATTTTTTCACTTCTAACTTAGCTTAAATGCTGGTTGTTAATAATTTCCTTCACAGGTATACTCAGAGTAGTCTAACTGAAGATGTTCTATGCTGAACATGAGGTTAAAAATTCAACTTTGCTTCTTTTTGCAAAGGCACTGAGACGTGAGTTGAAGGAGAAGGAGTATTCTGTCCTGAATGCAGTGGACCAAGCTCGAGTTTTCCTGGCTGATCAGCCAATTGAGGCCCCTGAAGAACCAAGAAGAAGCCTACAGTCAAAAACAGGTGAGTGTGGTTCCTTTAATACATCATAAAAACACGTTAGGAGAACAAAACTAAAATCAAGTAGAAATTTCCTTATGGTATTCATGATCTAATAGTTAAAAGTTTTCTTCTAAGTATTACCTTCATCAAGTATATATTTAACAAATACCCAGATTCAAGTTAATGAATAATTGCAAATAGGAAAATTATTAAAAATACAATAGTAAACAAAATATTTACATCTAAAGTAAGTTTTTTTAAAAAGATTTTCATCAACATGAGACAGTAAAGTACCTTTTTTTTTTAAGCAGACAATAGCTTTAATTTTAAAGTAAAAACCTATAGCAATTAGATACTTTGGCTTAAAATTGAAACAGAACCTACCTTATTGGCAAATAGCAATCTGTCATATAATACATTTGAGGGAAAATTTGTAATAAAATTTTGAGGTCAACATATGTCTGTCTTGGTTTTTCACTTTTGAACAATAAAAGCATTCTGAGGCATTTTTAAAAATAGATACACCATTCAAAATATTTTCCATTGTTCACTTCACATAGCAAAGCAAACCTGAAAGAGTGGCTCGTGCTGTGTGCAGCATGTAAACCAGGAGCCTTTGTGACTTATAAGGGAAGCACAGTTGGAAAACACTTTCATTGACTGGAACTGGGACTGGCTCAGACCTTTGCAAGGCAGCCATGTCCTGCTGAGCCTTACTTGTGGAAGCTTCTCTCAGTCTGAATAATTTCCCATGGCAGTACTGATTTTCTTGACCCTTTGAACCTAGCTTTATGTGTGTGTACATGTATGACACGTGCACACACACACACAGTACGTATAGGGTCATTTCCAATTCTGCTACTGGTATCACTCTCTTCCTAGTTAGCCTACTGGGGACCAAAGTCACTGTTGAGTCTCCCACCTTTCATCAAACCCCACAAATCACTTACAATTGTTATTTGTATCTTTGAAGAATGATTGTTTCTGAAGACAGTTGCCCCTGCCCCGCCCCCTGCCCCATTTCCTTGGGTTCTGCATCTAAGGATTTAACTAAGGGTTGAAATTTTTTGAAAAAATATCTCATCTTCCTTGTCAGTGTTTCCTAAACAATACAGTATGATAGCTATAAAGCATGTACAGTGCTTTAAGTATGAAAACTATTTATAAAGCATGTATAGTGCGTTAAGTATTATAAGTAATCTAGAGGTGATTTAAGGTATACAGGAGGATTTTTTTTTTTTTAAGTTTTAAGTAAAGTTTAATGGGCAATTCTGGTGAGAGCTCAGAAGACCTCTATGTTGGTAAGAATTTGATAAGTATGTTGATATGTTAATAAGAATGCAGACTCTGCTCCTGAAGGTTACAGAGAGAAATGAGGACTCTGTTCAGAATTAAACTAGAGGTCACTTGTGCTATAGTCTAAAGAACATGAGTACATTCTGCTCATATCCCAAGACTTTGTGTGAAGCTGATTTAAAAAGTGATGGACTAATTAACCTAATGGAGGAAATTTCAAGACAGCATAGAATTAAGTCAATGGCATCGATATTGTGGTACCTTTTAGCCAGATTTACTGTGAGAATCATGAGCAAAAACTGAACTTAAAGGATTTTTCAAACTTATAATTTGGCCAGAAATGTGCCTGTGAAGCTGGTGCTAAAGAGGGTGTGCTCGTTGAAGATATTACAGTCCCTAAAGAGATGCTAAGTTCTTGGCATAGACACAGAGGAAGGATGTCTTGGGGGCATCTCAGGGATTTTCAAGACCACACCCACCACCACCAGAGCAGAGAAGAGAAAATTTCTTTGAGATGAGATCATGGGGGCACCTCAATCTTACAGGGGGACATAATAAGTTGTTTCACCATGCTGAACCACTTCAGCCTTGATTCCAGAGGGCTCAGGTTTTGTGTGAGCTGGCAGCAGAACCTGGCGTGCCCACAAGGTGCTGGTTCTGCAGCTTTTTGATTTGTGTCTCCCAACAACCAAGTGTAGACTTTTTCTCTTCTACCAACTTCTTAAGCTTGACACTTTTGGCTCCAAGGACTTGTTTTTCTTCAGAATTAATCTCGTCCTTTAACTATGACATTCTCCATTATACTTGTTGAATGTAAAAATCCTAACTGTACATAATTTCTTGCTGTTTCAAGGTTTCAAAATCCAGTCTGTCTGATGGTTGAGAAGTTTTAGAGAGGAATGAATTCTTTCAATTTCTGAAATGAGAACTTTTCTTTCATTGTCTCAGTCTGTAGCTCTTGAACTTTCGTACATAACACATTTTCTCAATGTTCAATTGAACTTGTTATTTCTCATGAATATCTTTCTTTGCTTTGGAAATATTCTTACTCAAAGTTTCTAGAAATTCTATTCACAGTGGCTTTTAAGGAATCCAGCTCATCCTTTAGCTGACTTCTACTAGTTTCATGGTGCTCATACTTACAGGAGGATATTTATAGGGTTTATGCAAATACAGTATCTCTGTATATAAGGGACTTGAGTATCCATCTTTTTCTGGTATCTGTAGGGTGTGCTGGAACCAATGCTCTGCAAATCACAAGGGATAATTGTACAGTTATATATGTTTTATGTACATACTCAACAGATGTATGCATACAACAGACTAATGCACTATTATTAATTCCAGATTCTCAGTCTGCTGTCCATAGTCTTGGAATAGTTTTAGCACTTGCCACGTTAGTTTTAGCACTTGCCATGTTAGTCCCTTATGTATCATGGACTATTTGCTCCTGTAGTCTCCCTCCTTCACTTTGGTCTATTCATGAAGATGAGTGAGTGAAATCTTTTAAAATCATATTCATTTCCCTCTCCTGATTAAACATCTTCACTGACTTTCCATTGCATCCTGAAAAAAAGTTTTACTCTAGCATGATATTTGAAAATCTTTGCAATCAAAACCTTCCTGAGTTACTGAAACCTTTTTTTTAATCACCATTTCATAATTCCATATCCAATGTGTATGATCTACTCAGTGATTTTGGAACTGTCTTGTCATAGTTATGCTCAATTTTTTTTTCCATTTTAAAATTCTTTTCAAAAGAATATTTTATTTATTTATTTATTTATTTATTTATTTTTTAAATTTTTATTCTTGTTTTATTTAGGCTTACATGTTGACACAAAAGAATATTTTAAAGATTGCTTATATCCTTAACACAGACTATCAGAAGGGTTAAGATCTTTAGAGATGAAGTAGTCCAGATCTGCTCACTTTACAAGTGAGAAATCTGAGGGCCACTCAGGGGGAGACAACCTGTCAGGTCCCAGTCCAGTCCTGTTTGATACCTAACATATGCTGCTTTCATTTTTACTGATTTATTATCAGATGTTAAAATTTCCCTACTTGCCCTGAGTTGAAGAATCCAGCTTTAATAATTTTGTGTCCTCTACAGTGCCTACATATATTAGGCACTTGGTCAAAGTGTGATGAAGAATATATGACTACCCATATAACTGAGTGCTATAAAGAAATTGATTTACTATTCTGACTCTACATATGAGCTACTACAGGAGCATTTTTGTGAGCTAAATGATTGATAATGCCCCCCAATCATCACCAAGTTTAAATCAAAGAAAATGAACCCAAACTATAGAGAGTTTCTTGGAAGGGTTAAACTCAGCAGCACATGCTCTTCCTCAAGTGAGTCCATAAAGCGTAACTGGGGGTGACAGAAACTGATAGGATGAGCGGTAGATTAGCGATTTTTAACATGAAATGGAAATAAACCCCACCTATTCTAGAATAAGTGATCAGTGTTTGTGGAGCGCCTTTCCTATCTGTCCACAGACTCCTGCCCTGTCCTGCCATCCCGACTATTTTCCCCTGTCTTTGCATCTTGCTCTACACAGCTCTGACCTCTGGTTGCTCAGGCCAGAATCCTTTGGGTCACTCTGGCTCCTTTAGTGGCTAAATCCACTCCATTAGCAACTCCTGTTGTTACTCCATTAGAATATACTAGAATCTGATCCTTGATTGCATCTTCACCACTCCCCTCTGATCTGAGCCACACCCCTCCCACCTGGATGACTGCTGGTTCCTTCAGCTCATCTCCCTGTTCTGCCCTTGCCTCTCATGAGGGATCTGCAGCACAGCTGCCACGATGACCATTTGAAAGTGCGGGTCACATCATGCCCTGCCCTGCTGCAACCCTGGGCAGTCCTCCTCAGCTGGAGAAGTCTGACTCCTTGGGATGGCTGAGGGACTCACTGCTGCTGGCTCCATGTTACCTGCTGGCCCTGGTCTCCCCTTCCCTTCACTCTTGTTCATATTCCTGGTCATCTTACCCTTCCCCAAATAGCCCAGCTGTGGTCTCATCTATAGTTCTTTGTGCACCTCCAGATGCCTGTATATGCTCCCCTTCTCCTTCAGGTCTTTATCCAAGCTTGAGGTCTTTCCAGTCTCCCCTGCCTCACAGCCTCCACTCTGGTCTGTACCTTCCGTACTGTTTGCAGCCAATGTGTTCTAGATTTCACCTGCTTACTGTGTATATTATCTCATGTCCTCCTTTTCAGGCCTGGGGAATGTAAACTCCCCCAAAAGACACAGTTTTTGTTTGTTGCTGTTTTTTAATGCTGTATTTTGTTATGTCTAGAATACTGTCTGGCACATTTGGCACACAGGAGATACTTCTTGCATACTGACTGAGTGAATGGACATGTCAGTTGAGAACTGTAGGGATAGATTTTAAAGCATAAGACCAGATATTCCTGAGAAAGGTTCAGGTTAGTTGGAGACTAAAGCCAGCAGAAAATGGTGAGAAAGCAAGCAATAAGGTGCTTTGTTGTACATCCCAAGAGAGACAGAGTCTGAGGGTCAGAGTAGAGAGGGTGGTTCCTGAGTGAGTCTTATGAGTGTGTTAGGAAGAGACTAGGCTCTAGGAAGAGCCATGTCCATGCTAGGACAGATCCTGAGAGAATGCAGCCTTAGGGAACAGAGCAGCTGTGTGTTGGGGAAGGAGCTACCCAGCCCAGTGATCAGAGTCCTGTGCCTGGTCAGGAAGTAGGGATGAGGAAGTCGTGTGTGCCATGTGGCTCAGAGTGCAGAGGACCTGGAGAGTTAGGTAGAATGTTTCAACTTCATTCTGCAAGAAAGAAGGTGCTAGTACAGGTCTGTCTTTGTAAACCTGGGAGAAAATTAAGACATTCCTTCCTGTGTCTGTATTAATTGAATTTAAAAAGGCTTCCTGCATCTGCTTTCTTGTCCCAGGCCTTTGCAGAGAAGGGAGGAAGAGCTTTCACAGCCAGCTGTTTTATGGAAGCATCAAGGTTGTCACATCACTCTGACTTCACCTTGCCACAGGTTCTTCTCAGTGATCAGTCACTTAAGGGTTCAAAAGATGTTGCTTTTGAGTTCTCAGTTTGCTGGTATGTTTAGGTATTTCTAAGTCCAATTCAAATACCACCTCTGGGTATTTGAACAAGGGAAAAAGTTGTGTCAATTTAACTTGATGGGCTTTTTTTTGTTTAGTTTTACGATTAGCAATTTCCATATTCACTCTGTTCTTGATATTATTTCTGTTGTGCTGGCTGATTTTACCTGCTGTTAAAAGTAAATGAAAGAAAATTACCCATAATAGCTTTTGTACTTTTGTTGTTCACCACGACTCATGTGCCACTGCTATCAGAAACAGACAGCATTTGAACATTAGTTATCCTTCGTAACACTGAAGGGCTCAGTGTTGGAAGCATTAGCACCAAGAGAAATTGTATTATGGTTTCTTAGTTCTGTTTAATAAGCATTTTTGAATATGTTGTGTGCACCATGCCCTAGGTACCAAGATGGATCCATCTCTTTACTTTTAATTCCAGAAAATACTTCTCTTCATAATTTTCTGCTCCAATGCTTTTTTTCTCCTCTCAGTTTTTTTTTCTATTGTCAACTTAAGATATCGTAAAGTATTTTGACTTTTTATTTGTTTTAAATTATTATTTTAATTATACAAATTTGTGGGGCATGGAGGTGATACTTTGATTCATACATGTACATGGTGTGTACTGTTCAAAGCAGGGTATGTACTTTTTACCAACTTACATCAGGCCCTTACTGTCCTTTGTGAGACTTCTTTCAATACTTTTTTCATTGGTCACTCTGTTGATGTGAACTCTAGAGTGACATATATAAAACACAAAATTGGCATTTGTTCCTGTGGTTTAAAATCGCCCTGGAGTGGGGTCCAGGCTCCTTGCCTTGCACAGTAGAGTCTGTACTGTGATTTGGCCTCTGCTCTTCTGTGGCTCCTGTCCTGCCCCTTTCTGCTCCACCCTCAGTGTCCACTGGACACTAAACTTCTCATGATACTCTGCAGTAATGGTCTTCCCTGCCTTTATCCTGCTGTCCATCCTGATCTTCCTTCCTGTAGGTGCCTCCTGCCTGCCTGGCAGGCAGCTCTTTCCTCAGTGGCCAGTGTAGCACCTGGGCCTCCTGCCTAGCCCATCTCAGGCTGCCCTTCTTCTGAACACTTTCCCTTTCCAACACTCCTCCATGATTCCCTGGCGTCTGGTCACCTCTCTCTCTCTCACCAAATCTGTGCCGGAAGCTCAGCCATTCCATGTCCCTTAGTGGCTGTTCCCATTTATTGAGAATCTGAGCGTGAGAGGGGATGTAAGCCACCAAGATAGATACGGATGGAAAATACAGTGCAGATTCTTTTCTGGCTCCCAGGCAGCCACTCAAGGAGTCTCTTGGAGCTATGAGCTCGCACTTGCGGCTGTTGAAACCGGTTGAAATCAATGTCCAGTGAATTACGAACACTATAAAACAAAAGTGACAATGCAGGGGAAAGGCTGGCAGTGGGAAGTGACTCTGGCCGTCCGATAGCAATGAGGAAAAAAGCTGTGCAGAAGATCTATGGAAATTCTAAAATGAAACAAATTGGTCATGTTTGGAGCTTTTTACCAGAAAAGAAAACTGCAGCTATGAATTTTGTTTTGTTTGTTTTTGAAGCCAGAATATAAATCAGTTAAAAGAAAGCACAGGAACTTATACTGTATTTTAATAAATTTCTTACCAAAATGATAACCATAAAAAAATAGGGCTAATATACAGTCATCAGAAAAAACTCAGCTATATGAGTAACTCTTTCTATTTGGAAGTGATAAGTAAATATGATTTTTAACCGAACTAAAATTATCTGAATAGAAATAAAAATTTTACAGAGTTCACAACTTTGTCAGTAATCCCCTTATTTTGTTTGAGCAACATAGAAATACTTGATTTCATTTAATCAGTATCATATCGATATATAATTTATCCTTTTAGTATAGTTTAATTATTTCTATTTGATTATAATCAGTTTGTATTAAAAAGGTGGAACAATGGAACAATAAATCTCTCATCGTTTGTATTGTTCTTTCTACTTTTCAAACCACTTTCATTATCATTGCCTGAACTATCTCAGTGAGTTAGACAGATGATTTTAAAAAAATGTATGGACATAAAGGCCAGGAAAGTACTTTGGTGCTGGGCAAGGTCATCGAGCTAATGAAGGGGAGATGCAGGAACAGAGACTAAGCTTCCATGTCAGTGACCTTTCCCAACCCTCAGGATTTTGACGGGCTTTTGGCTCATCGCTTTAATTTCATCTCTTCTGTCTGCTCATTGATGAGCCATCTGGCTACTGACCTCCTTGCTCCTGCGTGACTCTCAGAGTCTAGAGTCTCTTGACCTTGCACACATATTTCTTGGTTCCTCCCTTGTGCTGCCAACCTCCCCTTGCTGTTCTCAGTCTCAGATCTGAATGGCTATGAAAACCAGAGCTGCATAACGAATCCAGGCAAGACATTGTAGGACTCACAGCCACAGGTGGTCTTGGCCCACTCCAACCCCCAACCTCTGGAGGTGGTCATGTGCCTTCCCACCTGTTTGTTACCTGCAGTTCATGTTGAAGTCATATGTACATTGGGGGGTTAAAGCCTTCTGTCTCTATCCTTTCTCCGCACCACACACAATTGCAGGCAGGCAGGAAGGCAGGCAGGCAGGCATGCGCACACATGAACACTGCGCCAAGCACGCGTACACACAAGCACCCCACCACCAACACAGACATGGGAGTGATTTGAGAGATGTTATGGTTTGAGACTATGGTATCATCTTCAAATAAAGTTGCTAACAATTTTACCAGATATTTTGCTTTTCAAAGTGTTTAGAAAATCATATAATTCATTATAAATATGTATAAGAAAAATTCTTACCCTTCTGCTTTTAAGATTTAAGAAGATATTTCATTATTTTGTTTGTTAATTTTCCCATGGATCTACTTTAAAAATTATTCCTAGCTGGGCATGGTGGTGCACACCTGTAATCCCAGCACTTTGGGAGGCTGAGACAGGAGAATCACCGGTTCAAAGCCAGCCTCAGCAATGGCGAGGCACTGAGCAACTCAGTGAGACCCTGTCTCAAAATAAAATAAAAAACAGGGCTGGGGATGTGGCTCAGTGGTTGAGTGCCCCTGAGTTTAATCCCTGGTATACCCCACCCCCCAAAAAAAGTTATTTCGGTTGAGGCACTGATATTATTTCATTCAGGCTATTTGAACATCACTTCTGTTTCATCTTGACACAGTCACTTTTGCTTCATTCAAATAATATTTCATTGATGGTCACAGGGTAAAAAACTAGTTCTTAATTTAGTGTGTATGTACATGTAGAGTTGTGTGTCATATGGAGAGTTGTGTTTTTGTTTATATGCATATACAGCTCTTTACGGTTGTGTATATCAGTGTTTAATGGTTAATAATCATCTTTTCAGTTAAAAAGTACATATAGATTAATGTTTTCCTCTTTGATGGTGGGCTATGTGTATTACTAGTATTTAATATTTTAATCTGGGGTATACTGTTTTCTTCTACTTATTAAATATTTTATAATATTTTAGAAAGCCAGGTACTAGAAATATTTCTCTCCTATGTGAAATCTCATATTTTAAAACAAAGAAGTAATAAATAACATTTTTCTACTATGTCAGTGCATTCTATGCCAGTATTAGCAAACTCATGCAAATAAAATTCCATGATCATTAAATGAGTGAAGATGTGAAATTATCACAGTTTAATAAAAGGTACTTTTATAGCAATTGTCAGTGTAACCTAAGATTACAACATGATTTCCTTATATCTAATAAAATGAGGTCAAATCATATCTCACCCAAGAGAAGTAATTAGGCAAGTCAAGCTAACAGGTGTTTTTCCAAGGGCTCTTTTGTCTGCTTTGATTTGTTTTCCTAATAGCACCTTTGTTGATTAGAAGTCCATTGGTTGTAACTAGCAGACCCTTTGCTTCTGACAGGCTGAGCTCTCACCCACACAGGCACACAGGGGGATGCATTAGCCCTGTAGCCAAGGCATAACCAAGCCACAGGAGGCATGGGGCTCTGCCTGCTGTGGGGCTGGAATGCCATCCAGAAGCCATGTCTTCTTTTGGCCCCTCCACAAGTTTTCATTATCCTGACTTTTTTCTCTGACTTTGTCCTTAGATCGAGAACCTTCTTGGAGAGGGTTTAACTAATTTAATTTGAGCAATAGGACCCAGGGTCTTCTAGGCCTGATGAACTCCCTTTGTAAATAATGCTAAATGGAAGGAAAATAAATTCCTATAAAGGAAAGGGCAAGTGAGAAACTTTAGTCCAGAAAGATATTCCCAAAAAGCCAGTATTAATCAGATGCCGCCAGTGCGACAGGCGCTGTCCAAGCACCCATGTGCCTGGTTCCATTTAATTCTCATAGCAACTCAGATATGAGCACTGTCACCACCCATTTGACACAGGCAAGGAGAGGATCAGAGGCACACTGTCACCCACATGACAGTGCTGAAACTGGAACAAAGGCTTCTGTGACTATACATGGTGCTCTTGACCACCATTTGCTCCATCTTGGCCACCTCAATGATCATCAGCGTTGAATATCTAGATATTCAGTAGAAATACCATTTTATTTTCTGTAGTCTTTTACTTTAAGAAATTCACACAGTAACGAAATACACGTGTGACTCCCTGTTTTCCCTTTCTCTGTTGCTTTTCCTTTATTGAATCACCATGCTACTAAATAGACTCACTGACTGCCTGCCACCCAGGAAGAAGGTGTTCAGGCAACATTAGACTTTGTCTTTTTAATTTTCATATGAAAACTTGAAGTAGAAGTAATTGCTTTCAGGCCTGGAGACCACAGCCATAATTTAATTAGCTTCTTAAGTCCAAATTAGATTAGTAAAGTTGTAATGCATGAAAAAGCACAGAAAAATAGGAGACTTTCTTTTGCAGTGTCTTTAACTACAGAGTAATAATCTTTAAACAAATTAAAGTTCTATAATATCTATCTGGATGTAATAAATCTAGTCTTCAACTATTTTAAAATATAATGAGTCAGTGAGTTGCCTGAGTAAGCCCATCCATTGGGCAAAAATGTCAAAAACCATTTTTAATGCCTGTGCATTAAAAATGGAATAGTAATGGAGTCCCATTGAAATAAGTAAGTCAGCATTCTTGATGTTGATAACAAAGGTTAGTTTAATGGACACAGCCTTCTATATTGATTGTTCACCATCTGTTATTTCTCTAATCAGTGTTACCAACACCCATAAATCACATTTGCCTCTTGAAAAACATGGCAGCAGTTTATATGTATGATTTTTATCATAAGCATCTGGGTTGTTACTTTTTGATTTAAACAGAAAGAAGAGGAGGATATTAAACTTTTCCAATGTAGTAGTGTACATTTTTTTGTTATCATTGCTTTTTGGTATTTTTTTAAAATTCTGCGTTTTTTTGTTGTTATTGTTGCTTCTTAGTATACAGCAGGAATCTTCCAAGAATGAATGAGAGGTTTTTACCATTTTTTAAGACAGTGTAATCCTTGCAGAGGCATAAATTCTCTTCTTCAATTAAACTCTCCTTGCTTATATTGTGAGTTCATAAACATAAGACATACTTGAATTTCTTTTATAAGAATGGCCAAGCTTGGGGCTGGGGTTATGGCTCAGCAGTTGAGTGCTTGCCTCACATACGTGAGGCACTGGGTTTGATCCTCAGCACCACATAAAATAAATAAAGATATTGTGTTCATCTACAACTAAACAAAATATTAAAAAAAAAAAAAAGAATGGCCAATGGGCAGAAAGTTCCTGACTTTTGTGGCTTGGTCAAATCAACCATTAGCTACTGTGTTTAGTTGGGAAGCACCCTTGTGAAAGCTGTACCGTAGTGTGACAAGAATGAGGGACTTTTAATCTAAAACTGGCTCTTGATTTCTTTTCTTTTCTCCTCCTCCTCCTTTTCCTCTTCCTCCTCCTTTTTCCCTTTCTTAAGTCAAAGATCTACAAAATATATTCATTCATTTAACAAATTCTTCCCGAGTGTTCACCACCTGCAGGGGGTGATCTAGGTAAGGGGAATACAGCAGGAATGAAGACAGATTTTCTTGTCCTCCTGAAATGAACATTCCCTGCTTCTCTTCTCCCTCTCCAGTGCCACCTGCCTATACCCCCAGTGACCTGCCTGCCCCTGCCCAGCACTGTCACTTGAAGAATTCTTAAAACTGTCATTATTGTGCAAAAAGCCAGGGAATGTTCAGTTATAGAAAATTGCAAATTGGATCTCAAGCTGCTTGGCTAGTCCAGGGTTTCTTGCTGTTCTTGCTCTTTCCCTGAAGGTTTATCTCCTGAAGGATCTGCCTCTCCTCCTTGTTCAGCTCAACACTGGCCTTATTTACTTTGGCCCGCCTAACATATTTAGACCGGCTTTGCTTCCAGTGACTTTCTGGTCAGCAGTGCCATCTATCTCCCTCCCCAGTGTGGTCTGTGTTTCTGTTTCCTCTCTACCTCCCAGCCCCACACCACCCTTAGGACCTTGCCTTTTGATATTTGTGAAAGGTATTCTCTATGTCTGTTTAATTTGGAGTTCTTGATTTGCCCTAAATGTATCTGTATTCACTTTTTGTTTGTTTTAATGATTCGAAAAGTCCTTTGGCTTCTGAGATGGAATCCATATTGTATTTGTCTTATCCTTGATGAAAGATTTTGGCTACTGATCCACTCTGAGCAGCCTCTTGTTATTGTGATCCTTATAATTTATTAGATGAACACAATTAGAAGCACTAATCAGCTGGTAGCGCTTGATGATATGCACTTGTAATCTGGCTCATGATAAGTTGTCCCCATCAGCATACAGACTGGAAACCGGGCAGGGTCCTTTTAAACACTGATGGAAAATTGCAGAGCTTAAGTTGATCTTAATTATCTAATCAGGAAAATTTGGGAAGAATGCATTTCCTATATTTTAATTAGAAACATCTTTTGGTTCTGAAATAAGAGAATTGAGTAGGTGGGGGGTGGGAAGTGAAGAGAAAAGGACATTGAGGGAGAGAGCAAGTCCAGTCTTTTCTCTTGAATTCTTGTAGGCTAATCAATATGGTTCGCTTATGTGAAAATCTCCAGAGAAGTCTAGATTTCCCAGACTTAGTAATAAAATGATAAAAAAAAAAGAGGTTAAGGAAAGATATCTTCATTGAGGGGCTGTTATGTGGCAAGTATGTGCTAGGAGCTTTATAGATATAAGCCGAGGTTCAAAAAGGTAAGAAATATTTGTGGGGTTAGGTTAACGAGTTTGTATTGGAACTGGTATCGATCTTGCCTTGCACTAACCCAGCAGTGAAAATGCTACCTGTAAATTTTTTAATTTGTCTTACGGTTTGTTTTTTTTTTTGGTGAAATAGAAAAGTAAGATTATAGATAACATGCAAAAAAGCAAATAGTGCAAATAAGATATTTGAAATTATCATACTTGCAGTGACTTGAAAAGGCTTTTTCTTCCCTTTTACAATAAGAAACTTTATCAGTGCTTTCTTTGGATGTGAGAAGAAGGAAGAAAAATTAAGCAGAAAGTTTTTTTATCAAGTTGAATATTCTCAATAAAAAATAAAGCTAAAATTCTGTTCAATTCAAATTCATTCAGTAACTGTATATTGAGCATGTACCGTTCTCTAGTCTGGGTGCTATAACACCAAGATGGAAGAAATAAAATATTCATGATGTACAGTTTTAGAAATTAGGAAGAAAAGGTCAAAGAAGAGGTTATACATGTCAATGCCAGAATTGAGACAACGTACCATGAAGATGGGAAATCTTTATTAAAAACTGGGATGATTCTAATGAATGTCTATTATTATTTCATGAGAGAAACACACTGTCATTTGCAAACTTTAAAATTTTTTTGCACAAGCACATGAAGAGATTTTCTTTTGCTCTATTAAGATTTCTTTGTGATACACGTCTTTGCCTTTCTCCTGTGATTAATTGTAGAGGTAAAATAGGTTCTTACAGTAAAATGTTTTCCTAATATGAAAAAATAGGACTTCCACTTGTTAAAACTGGGCTGAGCAGGTCACATAGCTTATCTGGGAGCAATGGAAGGGGTAGGACTGGCCTAATTCCAAAGCTATTCTGTATTCCTGGTCCGTGTTTGTTTTGCTACCCGTTTTTTAGTGAAACTTACTGTAGTATTTATCCCCATGGTATAAAGAACATGGCGGAAATTAATATACACATTGGAAGAAATAAAGGTAATTGGGCAGGAAAGAAAACTTCAGGACTGACCTTATTTTCTCCTCTCTTTGTTGTTCCTTTTCCTTTTTTCTGGCATCGTTACCTGTTCTTCCTTAGATGTCTTTGTAGCACAGTAAAGAAATGGCTATTTAAGATCACAAAATGCAAACAAAACAAATGCCATATTTATAATTTATAACATACAAATAAATCTAAATACATAAACAATAAAAATTAAACATGATTCTACCCTCAAATTTAGGCCAGTTGAATGAGACGACCTGAAGCGAGGAGAATGGAGTGAGATGGAGCAAAAACACTCATGCATACATGCACCCACAGGCGTGGGCCCATGCATTTAGAGAGCAGGAAGGTGACACAGGAAAAGACACAGAATTGTCAGTAAATTTATTTTTTTTCCTGCTGTTTTCTCTATCTCTATTATTGCTTTTCAAATGCAAATTAGATTATCATTTAGCTTCATTTGCTCTCTGGCCTCCAATATTTAGCGACTGTACTCTGCATGGGGCTAACGAAACAATCCACTCAAGTGGAAATGCCCTGTGAGTGGCAGCAGCAGAGACCAGATATCAGATTATATTCTCATAGTCTTCATCTTCCCATGGGGTTTGAACCACATGGGTAGCATTGACATCTATCTTTGCCAGGATTTACCTAGACCATCTAAATCACTATCTTTTTGGGTTAGGGTCCTGAATGTCATCCTTAATATCTAACCAATCAATCAACACTCAGTGTGGCTTCTCATAGGACCCCAGTGTCCAGAAGCACTGAATGAGAAGCGTCTCACTCTTGCATGAAGGCCTTAGAATTTACCAAAAAATATTTAGAAAATTTGAAGGAAAGTTTGTCTTTTGATTTTTTTCGAATGAATTTCATTCTTAAAGAATGCAATCATTTCCCTTTTTTTTTCATTTTTGTCTGGTTTTTTTTTTTTGAGATTTTTTTTCCCCTCCCAAGTTGACGTAACTTGATAGTTTACATGTTGCTTCTTCTAACGTGTTTCACAGATGTTCAGGGAAGTTTGTGTTTTATCTTGTATGTTGCTCTGTTCTTGACTTAAAATGTGCATTGAACCAAGCCTGTGGTGGTGATAGGATGCACTTTTATTCTGACTCAAACTGATTAGTTGATATTTTTCCTCTCTGGCAAACAGATGGTGAGTTGAACTTGGAGCTTTGCTTTTCTTCTGAGTGGCTGTCTGAGTGGGGATTATATAATAAATACTACAAAAGGACTGTTCAATCAACAGATTTTACATTAAGCGAAAACAAAGACGCCACAGCCAGTGTAAGATGTTTTGTTACAGGACAAAGAAGTCGTGTGTTTCTTTCCGTGCTGGGTTATTTGATGACTGACTCAGAAACAGTTTTTACTTTACCCAAGGAAAATCACCATAATTAAACTGTCTATTCTGAAATTGGTAGTGTTTTTTTTTTTTTTTTTTTTTATAATAGTCAGTGAAACACAAGTCCTTAAAATCTATTTTTGAAAGAGCCCACGGGACTTTTAACAAGCACAGGTGTTGCCATCATAAATGGGACCCCTGCATCTCTCACGAGGATGCTAGGAATCACTTTCCATCTCACGTGTAGCATTTTATATTTTTATAAAATGTCTCTAATACAAATTTTCTTCAGTTAGCATTTCATAGGTGTGTTGGAGGTGTATGGATTTAACTAAGGGTTGCCTTTGTAATGACATGTCTTTCTTCAGAAAATTTTGTCTTCAGGAGCCTTGGGATTCTGACCTGTTTCCCATGTCAGGACTTTTCTCCAGGCTTCTTGGCTTTATCGAGCAACAGTTTGCTGTTTCTCTAATTTCCTAATTCCCTTGCTTATCTTGTGCTTGAGCCTCTCCACCAACCAATCGTAATGCTCACCCTTCTCTTTTTCAACTCAGTTGCAAGGGGATTGGTTATTCCCATCTTTCTGTGACTTCACAGTACTTCAGCAACACACTCCAATTCTGCGGTTACTACACTCTCCATAGCCCATTTGGTTACCACAGAGTTATTACAATTAAGATAATCTTAAATCTAAATCTCAATGTCTTAGAATGTTCTGGAAATTCCTCTAACTTGACTTTTAAATAGGTAGGCAAATGTATATTGAGGATGAAAGTTATAGTTTAGAAATGCTTGCCTCAGTTCATCTTATGATGAAGTTCATCTTACTGTGAGGTTGGGTGAACTTCAGTTCATTTTATAGAACATTTTGGGATGAAGCAGGAATTACTGATGGAATTGATGCTAAAAGATGGGATCTTGTTAGGAAAAAAAAAAGTAGAGATGGTCCCTGATCTAATAATGGTTCAATTTAAGATTTTTTTGATTTCCGATAGTGGGAAATTCTACGCATACAACAATTCTTTCTCATTTTTAGTATAGTACTCAATAAATTATGTGAGATAATCAACATTATTATAAAAGGCTTTGTGTTCAGTGATTTTGCTCAACCACAGGCAAATTTAAGTGTTCTGTGCACATTTAATGTAGCCTATGATGAGATACGATGTTTGGTAGGTTAGGTGTATTAAGTGTGTTTTTGATTTATGATAACTTCAGTTTAGGATGGGTTTAACAGGAAATAACCTTATCATAGGTTGCATATTTTATGTATTTCTGTTTTCAATTAATCTACAATTTACCTTGATTGTGTTTCTTTTTTGGGGGCGGGGTACTGGGTATTAAACTCAGGGGGACTCAGCCACTGAGCCACATCCCTAGCCCCTTTTCGCATTTTATTTAGAGCCAGAGTTATCACTGAGTTGCTTAGTGCCTCACCACTGCTGAGGTTGGCTTTTAACTCGCAATCCTCCTGCCTCAGCTTCCTGAGCTGCTGTGATTTCAAGTGTGAGCCACCGTGCCCAGCCTTTGATTGTGTTTCTGACCGCGTCTTCGTTTCTAGTGCACACTGAAGATACACTCAATCCAGGTGGACAGGAAAGAGGATGCGGGGAAGATACTGAGGCCCCATGTGCTGAAGATCTTTCCCACATGTGTTGAGAGTGACTCCTCTGTGTGCAAGCTTTCTTCTGCCCTTGTCTTGCCCGTTTCCCACCTCTGTTTCTGACTTCTGGCTTTGAACTTGACTCTGATTTCTGTCTGTATCTTTTGCTACTCTCTTTGGTTCACACTCTTCCCACTCCTATCCTGTGGCTTGGCCTTGCATTATGTCAATTTATTTTTGACACTCTGGAAACTGTCCTGCTCTGTTACATATTTAGGATGATCCTTGTGGTCTTGCTGTCTTCCTGTTGATATGTTTGTGGATATTCTATACTTTGGGGCTAAAGCAAATGCCCTTTATTAAAAATGGACTGCCAAATAGACTTAGGGGTGATGAAGTGTCCAAGATATGTGATTTGTCTTTTGTTAATTCTTTTTAGAAACACAACAAATTGATCTTATTTTTTGAGAACTTTTCTTCATAACTTATAGCCATTCTCTGCTAATTATACTTCCAATTTCTCTTGAGAATAATGAAATGAAAGACTGTCTCTGGATTTTACATAACTAAATTTATAGAAAAGAAAAATTGTTTTTTTTCCTGAGATATCTTATTATATTTTAGGGTTTACAAATTATTAAAATTTAGAAGTCACTGAATGCTCTAGGTCATTTATTAATCAAAGTAACCATTTTCTTTTCCCTTTGAATATATTTTTAGGTGAATTAGTGGTGAAAATGTGTAGAAATATTATCTTACTCTGACCATTGTAACTTTGTCCCCAAATACTCTGGTAGTAACCCATTGAAAAGTGAAATCTGCACTTGGCTATAAAGAAAAAAGTGGTCAGACAACCCAACTACTATTTCTTTCTGGTTTTTTTCAATCACAGAATTGACCCCTGAGGAGAGAGCCCAGAAGATTGCCAAAGCCATGCGCAAGCAATCTTCTGAAGTCAAGGAGAAATGGGAAAGTCTGAATGCTATCTCTAGCAACTGGCAAAAGCAAGTGGACAAGGCGCTGGAGAAACTCAGAGACCTGCAGGGTGCCATGGATGACCTGGACGCAGACATGAAGGAGGCAGAGGCCGTGCGGAATGGCTGGAAGCCTGTGGGTGACTTGCTCATCGACTCACTGCAGGATCACATCGAAAAAACCATGGTCAGCATCAATGCCGTTGGCAAAGAATTTTTAAAGAATGTTTTATTATCAAATATAACACAAATAGAGAGAGAGTCAGATATATGAACTGTTACAAGGGAGTTTTAAAGGCTACACCTCTGCAGCCCCCACCCAGGTTGAGTTGTGATACATGTTTTCCATGTGTGGCCTGAAGTCTGAACTCCTCCCTCAATAACCTGGAAGGTGACTTTTGTGATAATTTTCCTTCTTTTTTTTTAAATGTGTTTTCACCAACTGTGTTTCCCTAAACAGTGTAGAATAGAAATACCTGACTTTTTAAAAAGTATTTTTGAAGTTTCTTTTAATGTCCAGATTAACCCTTTCTTCCTTTTTTTCCCCCCTTCATTTCCAGTTTATTTGTTGAAGAAACAAATATTTGTTTTGTAGTGTTGCCCACAGCCTGATTCTGCAGGATTGTATCCACGTGGTATGCCCCATAGGCTCCTCTACTCTGCATCTCCTGGGAACTGGTAGTTGGACTTAGCGGTTTAATCCCAAACATACAATTTTACTGGGAATTTTCATCTATAAATGTTATCTTATTGTCTATTAATGATGGATGAGTTTAGCTATAATTCCACTTATTGTCAGCAATTGCCCAGTTAAGGTGTTAGGCCCGTGATCTACAATCCCTTTGGCTCCCATATTCTAGAACATCTCCAGAGAAAAACGATGAAGTTTAGAAGAGACACAAATAACAGAGTTAGAGTGTAGTAGGTTTTGCAGTAATATACTAAACTGTATATTAGGTAGTTATGAATCAAACCAAAAGATAAGACAAGGAAAACTTAAGTGTTCCTCTAAACAATGTCCAGCACAATTGAATTTGTATTGCAAAAAGTACACATCTTTTGTGCATAGATATTGGAAGACATTCTTCCTTTATATGCATGTGGCTGAGTAGGAGAAAGAAGACCTGCAAAATTAAATGAATACTTAAGCAAATTACATAAGTAAATACATGTCTCTGTAGACATAGGGATAACAATAGCCAGCATTTATCAAGGCTTACCATGTACCAAGAATTGTTCTCAGCCAATTTACATGTGTAGCTCTTTTAGTACTTATACCAACCTAAGGAGACAGCAGTTATTATTATGCCTATTTTACAGATAACAAGCTGAAGATAATTGCTCAAGCTGAACATAGCTATGAGGTGGTAGTTCTCATGTTTTTTTGTTTGGTTTTTGTTCTTGTTCTATTCTTTCATTTCAAAACCTCTTTCATACTAATGTAGTTAAACACAAAATTGACAAACTATTTGAATCGAAAGCTGTAAAAGTTACATACTAAATTTTAGACTTAAAAAAATAGTTATGGTATTTGCTACTTTTCAATGTAGTTATAATAAGTATCAATCTACCCTGAATTAAGTAGGCCTCTTCCTACAACCTTAGTATCCTAAAACCATTTCCATCAATGGCTATAAGTTTAAAAGAATGTACTGAAAACACAGCCATTAATATAGTTCCTCTGGAAACTGCACATTTCTTTTATTGTTGTAGATGGTTTAAACATCGGAAATCTGTAAGTCAGTGTGGTTTGCTAAAAAGTATATTCTGCTGCACATATTTTAGAGCAGGAATGTATCTATTCGAATTTGAACATTTCAGTGTTTAAGACAGAATGATAGTGTTGGAGGAAAAATAAAAATTGTATCTGGAATTATTAAAGTCTCAAAAGTTTGGGAGTTGATAATCTTTTTTGGTTAAAGGAATTACCCACATCTACATCCAAATCCTTTTGTTCAAACCTCTGCTTATGTAAAAAGCTAGAAAAAATACAATTAATATTTAATTGAAAAGAATAAACTGTAGATTAAATTATTTTGACATCTTATTAGGAGAAAAGAAAATAAGAACTCAAGTCTCATTAAGCCAAATAAAATAAATTCAACATCTGGGATATTTTACAGGTGCTTGAAGTGCACCCCAAACACTGTTAAAGCTACAGGCAGAGAAAAATAAGTACTGATTATTGCTAAATATTATATAATATGTCAAAGCAACTGGAAACCAAAATCTTTGGGGATAATCAAATAATTTCAACTCCCTAAAATTATCCTTAATCATTCATATTTGCAGAACATACACCTTCTGGCAGGAGTCATTTGAGATTCACACCTGCCAACCGACTGCAGTTAGCACCTTTGATACTGGCAGGTGTTTCTGTTTTTATAGCAAGGAGGGCCACATAGACTCTTACTCTCTTATAGAAAAGTGCAGTCAAAACATGAAAAATTGGTTCTTTATCCTAGAACACATGGCATTTCTGAAAGCATTTAAAACTTGTTTTATTTCAAGCCCTTTAATTTGGAAGCTCTTAAAAAGCAAAAGATAAACTTTCTTGATAGAAAGAGTCCTCTTGGTTGTAAAACAAAACCCAAAAGAGACCTTGTTTGTCAAAGCTCTTCATGTTCTCACCTCCGGTTTGCTAGAGGAAAAATGTAAACTCTTTATTGTTCTTTAAGATTTAAAAAACCTGTCTTAAAGTTATAATCTAATTTTAAAACCCTTTTATTATCTCTTGAAATAAAACTAGTCATTATTTAAAATTCTATAAATCTCAGACTGCTTTCTAGATATTCATTGGTGATATTTAATACCCCAAAATAAGGACATTGATTTTAAAAGTTGATTCTAATTCTCAAGTCTTCCAAGGCATCCATGGGGAGAATACTAATAAAGTTGACATCATGACTGGAGAAACCCGGAAGAAGTTGAGTTCTACAATTTTTCTTAAATAGACTCTTAGAGAACTCTAGGCCTCTTGCAAGTCCAGATTGAAAAAATTGCCTTTCCCTACCCTCACCCACACGTCCCCCAAATCTAAACTCCTTCTCTCTCAGTACTGTGGTAATTTACATGTCTTTTTGGGTTTCCTTACTTCTCCTTGCTCTTGATATGTTGGTGTCTGTGGGGTTCTGGCCATTTCTCTTGGGTCTCTGAAGACCTGAAGAACTGGCAAAACCTAAATAATTTCATATTAGGTTGAACAAAATGAAGCAATTGTGGAAATTGATTAAATTATGTGAGGAAACTAAAGGAAGATGAATTACTTTAACAAAGTCTGCTGTGCAGAATTTTGATAATCTGAATCTTCATCATTGATTATAAAAATTACTTTCCTCTTGCTTAGCATTTTCCATGAGGGTTTATCTCCTACTTTCAGGAAGAGACATTGGAGGGTCAGATTACACTTTTTGTTAACCTGCTATTTTTTTTTTAAGTATTTTTAGTTCAAAATATGTCAGAGTAGCATATTTTGGGGTGGAGTGCTGTAGACTGGGGGGTTATAGAAGGTAATAAGAAAAGCTTGAAAGAGAAGGAAAGGAGGAAGGGAGGAAGGAAGTTTTCTTTTTATAAGTACCAGAGAGAAGCTGAATTAATACTATAGTGTTAATAAATCTTTATATTAAATCTTCAGAACACTTTGGTATTTATTATTTTATTAAATAGACTTGGAGGGGCCAAAAAGGGCCCTCATAAGTACATGCCTGTAAGGAGAGGAGAATGGAGAAATGATAAAACTGGAGGGCTAGTGCTAATAGGATGCTTATTATACCAGAATTGAAAAGACACAGCTTTTTTCACCGTTCTGTACTGGCTTAATCTTGCCTCACATATCAGTTTTGGAGGCCTTTGTCAATAGAAATGAATTCTGTCCTCCCGCATGGCAAGCCTTGGGCCGAATGCTGTTTGAGACAAGCTTCTCTTTCTTTGTTGGAGGCAGCAAGAATATGGATGCTCATAATACCTAATTCTAAGTGCTCTGATAAGGATTGATATTCAAATACTTAGCAATTAATTCAGTATGGCCCTAACCAATCAGAATGGCCCTCCCTAAACCTCAATTTGTGTGTTTGCTGAAAGTCCTAACTCAGTTCAAGAGATCAGAGAGGATGTCCCAAGAGCAGGGGAAAGGGGTCCTTAGGCAAGGCTGCAGAAGAAGAGGCCTCAGAATTTTCCTGAGGGGTAGGGACTCAGGGTGAGTCTTTAAAAGGATCCACAAGACCTAGTGGCTCGTCAGGAAAAGGGAATGTAAACATAGAAGCAGGTGGGACTATGTGGAGAATGGAGGAAAAACGTTCTTATTAATCTGTTCTTAAAGATAGTCATTGCTCCAAAATACTTGATCTTTTTCTTCCCCTGTTCTCATACATCCCTGACAAACCTACTAGCTCTCTGTGCTGCGCTCAGACAGCCAATTGTCAGTTCTAGGACTCATTTGCCTCTTTTCCTGTATGCTATCTCCTCCTTTCCACCACCAATCACAGACAGTGACTATCCATGACTGAAAGGGACAGAGCCTACCTCTGCAGTATGGACTAGGCATGGGCTTTGGTTAGGAATGTTGTTTGCATTGGCCCCCTTCTAACTTAATTATAAGTGAAAACACATTTAAATGAACTAATTGCATCAGATGGAAAAAAATTGTCACCATATTAAAATAGAGAAAAGGGGGATATTAAAAAGGAGAGAATTAAAGATATAATCAAGACCTTCCATAATAAGGACTATGAAGCAAATGCATAATCATCTACATGCGTTTTCATTATAAATTTTTTTTTCTTTGCACACATATTGAAAGGCTCTGTGTTATAAAGGATGACTCTGGCGGGTCATTCAAGTTACTGAAGACTGGAATAAGTCAGCTGTTACTTAATGGGCAACTCCAGTTGACAGATCCTGATCTGACCTTGCCACTGTCTGTGACAGAAAGTTGGAAACTCTAGCTTTTGTTATAATCTTTTCCAATGATGTATTTTTTTTTTGTCTGTTTCTTCCAGGCATTTAGAGAAGAAATTGCACCAATCAACTTAAAAGTTAAAGCAGTGAACGATTTGTCCAGTCAGCTATCTCCACTTGACCTGCACCCATCTGTAAAGATGTCTCGCCAGCTGGATGATCTTAATATGCGATGGAAACTTTTACAGGTATCAGCTTATCCTCTTCATGATGCAGGTGGCCACCTGAGTTCTCTTTAAACCTCAGCTCACATTCCACCACACACCGTCATCTTCTCTCCTGATTATATTTGATAATGAGTTGAATAAGTGATAACAGCAACAGTTTGTCTTTCAGTATCTTGAATCTAAGCACCTCGTTTATTTATGAATATAGATTTTCATGTAGTTTTTATGTACTTTCCATGTGGTATTTGTAGAAAATTTTATAGGATCAAATAAATTACAGTTATTGGAACCTATAGAAGGTCACAGAAACATTTCCCTCAGAATGGTTCATAAAGAGTCATTTCTCTTACCTTCATTTTGTATTATTTTTCTTTTGAAAAATTAAGAAAGTTTTCATTCTTTTTCTTTTGACTGGTTGCTATTTAGGTATCGTGCATTAGTTTTTCCAGGTAGAACATTAACAATCTTTAGCTCTTAGATCTGAGCTGTTCTATTGAAGTTGTTTTAATGGCTCCAGACCTTACATGCTCATTTCAGATTTTATAGAGCCACACCACAGACACCTTTTTTAAGTGTCCCCAGGTATCACCACCATTGGCAACTCCACATGCCAATTAAGAATTTATGGCTCAGTCTTGGTGCACTGTGTTACATTTAGTGGCCACTACCCAGAAGTCATACTAATCACATTAACCCCGGAAAATTAGTGGGTTAATATGAGTAGAAGATTGGAAAAATAATTCTTACTAATCTTTCTCTATAGTCTGAGCTTAAAATGTGATTATCTAATAACATGAACATGCAGTTTCAATGTAGCACATAAAGCATTTTATTCAAAAGGTATAATATAGTATAGTAAGTTTCTTCTTTGAATTCAAACATCAAAATACCCAATGATTTATATTTTCTTAATGTAATTGAAGAGGTAAGATGTGAGTGTGCAGTATTTGACAGTCTTTTCTATCTTTGCAAAAAGTGTTAATAATCTGGGATTAGTAAGACAAAAATCAATTAAACTCATATGTGCTCACAGAAATGTTTGACCTTTATTCTTTTTGCCTCTGCTCTATTTCTGTAATTTATTATCTTCATATGAAGGGTCCTGTGGCCCATCTTGATTCACTTCTCATTCTGTTTCTTTTATGGGAGTATGTTATGTTTTAAAAAACAGCATTCATTCTGCCATCTCTTACCTGTGATCATGGTAACTGCTAGAGCTTGGATCTTAGTTGCAGGTTGGATAAGAAGAGAAAAATGTATGCTAGCAAGCTATGTTGTTAAATTTCAAGAACAGCATCTTTACTCACAAAGTATGTCTTTTGAATTTTTTATCTTAATAAAGTACATTCTAATGCAATTTAAATAACTAACCAGGAGAAACCAGAGCTGCCCAGTGAGCCACATATACACAAGTATCATTTAAAGGCAGCTGGAAATCAGATTGTCAGTCTAAATAGATCAGCTGACTAGCACTGCATAGAGAAAGATCAGGGAAAGGGAAATAGAAATGTCAGTAGGCTGTGTACAATTGTTATTGATTTGCATTTAATTTCTCAGTGTTAGAACTTTGCATTTTTATAATGTGGAGAACTAACTGTAGATTCTGTGTAAGCATAGAGGACATCAATCTACTGGTGTCTTATTCCCAGGCAGAAATGATCAGATGCAAACGTCACAAAATCAGAAGACATTCCATACTTACTTGTCTGTATGTTTTGTGTCTCTTTTCTGTCTTTCATTTCACTTAGTCATTCATCTCTTTAACATCTATCTCCATATCTATCCATCTGGTTTTTCCTGTTGAAGTACTCTAGGCTTCTTTTTCATTTGCTTTCCATATCACTTTTTACCATTTTTTTTTTTATAGAAGATACATGAGTAGTCACCGATCCCATGACCATACCTTGATTTAAGGTGCCTTAGAAGCTGCATATGGTCTTACAAGGGTATAGCCTAACAGGGCATGGATTCTGGTATCAGATGATGAGCCTATGAATACTAACATTGCCACTTGCTATTTTTAACTTCTTGGATGTCTCTTTGTATCTTGGTTTCTTCATCTGTAAAATAGAAACAAAAGAATACCTAATATGGTTTTTGTGAGAATCAAAAGTGTTTATTTATATAAATTGCTTAAAAGAGGACCTAGCATTAGTAAATGTTACTTAATACCAGGAGGTGATTTTTTCTACTATTATTTTGATACTAGAGGTAGAGAAGGAATTTATATATTCAGTAATATCTTGGATGATAGCATAATTTACTATAGTATTTAAATCAAGAATATTATTAAAGACATTGTCTTGAAGTCAAATTATTTCATCTGGCTTGTGTGTGTGTGTGCAGGTTTCTGTGGACGATCACCTTAAACAGCTTCAGGAGGCCCATAGAGATTTTGGACCATCTTCTCAGCATTTTCTCTCTAGTAAGTACTAATAAACTTGACTAATCATTAATTGAATGAATTAGCATATTCTTCCACTTTTACTCAAGAAGTTATGTTCTTTGATGTATTGTCTTTTGTTAGTAAGTGTGTAAGAGGAGATGTTAACACTAATGAAGATGCTGTTTATTGGTTAATTGTTACAGTGTGGTAATAACTGTTAAATCATTGAAGGGGAACACAGATGAGTTTGTTTTTTAGATATGGTTTTGCACCTGACCATTCGTTATGGTGACTAATATAGTACTATGTCACCATTGTTGTGATGTGTACAAAGGTTAGGACCTCTTTACACAAAAAATTTACTTTTATATTTTAAGATATTAAATGATTTTTTCCTTCATAACAGTACTTATTGGTTTAAATCACACCTGTAACTTTTAAAGTTACAAAAAATTCTCTATAAATCTTTAAATGGGAATATTTTGGTTTATTAGACTCACTGCATTCATACTTCGCTTTTCTTCTGGACAAGTATTACAGATTTAGCAAAGCACACATGTAGATTTTTATGAAATATTCTCCAGCTGGAATTTCCAATTTTATGTACAGTTCATGAGATCTTAAATAAATAATCTGAGCTCATATTTTATTTATTATTCGCTGCTGAGGATACTAAAGAGTTTAGGATTTAGAGTTACCCAGATTGAGTTTAAATATTCACTCTGCCTTTTATGAGACCTGTGAATTTCTGAAAGTTAATTTCTTTGTCTTAAAATACCAATACCTATTTTCTCTGATTACCTTGAGAATTAAATGTGAGAGCATGTCACGTTACACAAAGAAGCTAGCCCACTTCTTGGCACAAATGCTTTCAGTAAATATTAACTCCTTTCCTTTCATTTCCTTTGGCAAATATATGTAAGAAAGCAATTTGTTTAATTCCATTTGAGTAAAGTTTAAAACTGAGGCCAAAGTGTGTTTCTCAATTATGACAACTTCTTTACATCAATAACCACAGAGAAAACTGAAGTATAATTCCATGTCTCAACTAAATTGATTACATTTGTATTTCCTTGTAATCCTTTTGTCGTTTTTGAACTGCTTTAATTCGGATTAAAGGTAGTCGCCTTCTGTCACAGTTGTGAGAATCCTGCTCAGTCATTCACACATAGGCACACACACATCCCTCTTCAGTTTCTCACGTTGAGCGGAGAGGTAGTCCATAATTGAGTGATGTGTAGTCCTTCCTGGTATTCTGCTGGGCCAGGATGCATTTTTAAAGTTTGAGTATCATCAGGATTGATAAAGTGAATAAGTTTACAGTATACTCATTAGGTATTTAAGCACTCCAGACTTCTTAAACTTAATAACATGTGAACCTATGTATTAACATGAAATTAAAGGGGAATTGACAAAATAATTGAGACTGTAATTCTAAAGATCAATTATCTGTTTACATTACTAAAGCCCTGCATTTTCACCTCACAACCCACTCTTTCATTATAGAAATTAAGCTCACATTCTTTAAGAAATGAAATATTGTGAAATTCATAAGCTGTTTGTGAAACTCAAGCACATGGCCTTTTATTGTCTAGTGCTGATGGTCCAATGAGATTGAAGTGTCACAAAACAATTATTAAAATGAATGGAGAAGTGTAAACAAAATCCCAATTAGTAAATTTAATAATTGTTATCCCTTGCTGCTTACAATCTCTTCCTTTATTGTATTTCTTGGAGTTTAGCCACTGTTATAAAAGAAACTTGTTTAGTTAGGCACAACATAAAAACTGACCCATTAGCTTGGTGCCAATGCTGAAATGAGGTTGGTACTAATGAGAAATTTAATATAACTAGTTCCTCATTTTCATCCCCTTTTTGTACTTTCATGGACACAGTTGGAGAAGGGAGTGCTTACGTGTATAAAGAGGAAGAAAACTTTCCGAACTTATTAGAAGTGTTGAGGTCACATTTGAGCTCCACCAATGTTTCATAGTTAACATTCATTGGGAAGTTATTTTATCCTGCTGTATTTAGTTCCTCATCTATCACATGGAATTTTAATATGTATCTTGCTGGCTTTTCAAACAAAAGATAGGTTTGAAACTGCTTAGCAAAGTTTAGAATGCTCTGTATTTGTAAGCTATTAATGTAATGTGAAATTCAGAAAAAACATCATTGGGACAACTGACTACCTGAAGGTCTAGAGATATTTACAAATTTTTATTTGATTTTATTTTAGTTCACTTAGCAAAATTCTTTTATAGTTTGAGATTCACATGTGTTACTGTTCTTCAATAAGTCATAGAATAATTGGTTCAATGTAGGAAAAGAAGGTGTTTATAAATAAAAAGTAACTGGAATTATTTAAAAAATAAGTGACTCAGTAAAAAGACATAAAATCTCATAGTAATTTCTGCTGAAAAAGTGGAAGACCATGCTTTCTGTGCATTTCAGATGACAACAAGTATCTGTGGTTCTGCTCAGATGATTGCTTGGTTCTTTACAAACCCTTTGCCTATTTTTATTTTAATTTTTTTAATTTCATATATCTGAATTTGTTTAAATGCCATCTGTGTCCAATAGCTATGCCTGTGATCATGATTCAAGGTAAAGAATATTATTAGTGATCTGCCAAATTCAGTCTTGAAAAATCTAGTTATTAATCTGGATATAAAATATATACAATTTCCAGATGGCACTAAGTCTTAAATTATAGTGGTTATAAACAATAAAACCTGAGTTTTGAAGAGGTGTTTTTATCCACAAGTTCAGTTAGTTAGAATTGGCATTAGAAATTGAAGTGGTGTTGTTTCTTCCCTCACTTCAAATTCTTTAAAACCGTTCTGTTTGCCTTCGTGCATTTCATAATTATAGAAATTCAGCTTAAACACCAGAGCCATTCAGATTGGATCTGCTATAAACCGTGTTCAGTTGCTTTGCATTAAGTTGTGAGGCTTTTGAGTTACCTGTATTTCCAACCATCTCCCTTTGTTTCCTCAGCTTCAGTCCAGCTGCCATGGCAAAGGTCCATTTCACATAATAAAGTGCCCTATTACATCAAGTAAGTTGATTTTAATTCTCCTTTATTATACCAAGAGAATAAAGTTTTGTTGATAACATAAGTGGCACCCCCACAACTTTTAAAAATGAATTCAGTTCTGTTATCTGAAGAAAACTAATAATATATTTAATATTTGAAGGAACTCAGTTTAAAAATCAGAGTGACATTTGTCTTCAGGAAATTTCATCTGCATTATTAGTTGAAGCTCATCATTTTTTGTTATCAATGTAGTTTCCTCTTTATCATTTCTCCTTATGTGACATTTTATAAATTTTTTATGATTTATTCAGCATCTTAGTAGGACTTGATCCTTGGCTTAATCTGCATAGTGTCTTAAGACATAACGATACAATACTACTTCTGCAATCCCTTGAAGTGCAAGTCAGTAAAGCAATTAACTTACAGTGTAATATAGAGAGGTGTCATAGCTGACCTTATTTTGTGTGTAAAGAGAATAGTGTTATTGTGAGAATGCACTTTATCAGGAGGCAGCTGTTGTCTCAGATTAGATGTGTGACCTGAGGCAAGTTGGGAAAAATCTCTGTGCCAAGTTTCCTCTGCATCATTTCTAAAACAAGATATGGTATCTCCAAAATCCATGCCAATGCTAATAATGTACGCTTTTGGAATTACTCTCCTTGAAAAATTTGTATGTAAAGCCATACAAATTTTTGTATGAAATGGTATAGTGAAATGGTATTTGGTTATGAATCTTTTCTTGTGGTCTGAAATATGTCCTCTGGTTTTAAAAAAAAAGAACTATGGCCATAACATTTAATGACTATAATAAGCAATATATGTTACATTATCTTATGACATTTTAATATTTTTATTCAAGTACCATATATGTGATGAATTTGAGAACAAGGTATCAAACCAGTTGATGGTTGTCCCAGTTGTATAAGCATGAATGAAAAGAAAAGGCTGGGCAGGTCAGCACATCTTTATTGAAATCAGGTGTGGTAATCTAACTCAAATTAAAAACTTTTTAAAAAATTTGTACATTTGTTTTCCAAATGATGATGATGATGGCAGTATTAGATAATTTTAATTTGCTAAGGCAATTATTGGCTTGAACTGAATGATACAAGTTTATATATATATCTGAGGCCAGCTTGGTGATACATACCTATAATCCCTGCTACTGGGGATGCTGAGGCAGGAGGATTGCAAGTTCAAGGCCAGCTTCAGCAATTTAGTGAGGCACTAAGCAACGTAGTGAGACCTTGTCTAAAATAAAAAATAAAAATAAAAACCCAGAGATGTACCTCAGTGGCAAAGTGTCCCCCAGCTCAACCCCCACACACAAAAAAAGATATAAATCTGGGGCAGAATAATGCCCCTTCCCTCAAAGGTACCCACCCCCTAATCTCTGGAACCTGTGAATGTTAGGTTGCATAGCAGGGGAGAATTCAGGTTGCACTTCAGCTGACTTTATATTACAAAGATTATCCTGATAGGCCCAATATAATCACAGGACCTTGGAAAGTGAAAGAGAGGTAGAAGAGGTGTCAAAACTCAGAGAGATTTGAAGATGCCACTTTGCTGGCCTTGAAGATGGAGGAAGTAGAACATGATCCTGGCAATGTAGCCAGCTTCAAGAAGTTGGAAAAGGCAAGGAAATGGGATTCATATAGAACCTCTGGAGAGGAACACAGGTTGCCAGTCATGATTTTACGTATGGAGACTTTATTGTGGCAGCAATAAAAATCAATAAAAATGTAATACAAGTGTATTACACAAAATCTAGATGCATATGATATTTATTGGAATCAATTAATTGGTTCAATTCCTAAAGTCCTCTATCATCTGATTTTTTAAAAATAAAAACTTGATCTAGTGAGATAGATTTTTGTTTTTTACTAAAGAAAATATGTAATATCAAATATCTTGCTTGATTATGTTTTATACAATAATTTTCTATTTGATTTTGGACTTTCAAAGTCCATCCTTAATGTTAACTCCTAGTATAAGGGATTTCTGTGTGTCTGATCAGTTTTATATGGCTGGGAATTAAATAGTATAAGTCAGAATTTCTCTAATTCATAATGTTTATAAGTTTGATAGGATCTTGTAAGGTTATATTCTTGCTCAGCCTGTGAGTTCTCATAGGGCACATGTTAGACTCATGAGTTCCAGTCCATCAGTGAAAATTAGTTTATCTGACATCTCATTGGCTAGAGCTATAACCAGCTTTGGAATATATATGTATAACACCAGGATGTGCAATATTTTTTTATGATGACCTTTAGAACTAAACCATCTAAAATATCTTCTACATCCTCAGCAAATGGTTGGATTTTCTTAAATATGTATACTTTCAGTGTTAAATGATGTCTTTTCATATGTTCAAATATTTCAAAAATTTCCCATCTCTATAGAGCAAACTTTCCTATTTTTATAAAACTTATTTAATCAGGATCTTTTATTGCTTGTTCTGTTATATAACATAATAGTTTATTTCCTCATAAAGAAGAAACATCATAGTTGGGTGGTAAAGTTATAAAAGACAGTATTTCTGTATGAAGAATTGTTTTGAAAACAAAATTTAATTTTCAAATAAACTAATAAGCAAATGACTGATAAATGAAAGGATTTTAATATACCATTTCCTTTGCACAGCTGCACAAGGGAGTTGAAGGAAAATGTTAAAAACAAATTCAGCATGATTGCCATGCAGTTGGAATTTCCTGGACAAATTTGAGTCTATTAATTTGGCCAACAAAAAAGTAATATTCAAGTAGAAATATTAGATGTTTACAGTGTTTTTTTTTGGTCTTGTTTGTTGGTTGTTTGCAGTCCTGGGGATTGGACCCAGGGCCTCACCATTGCTAGGCAAGCACTCTACCATTGAGCTACACCCCAGCTCACTTTCAATGTTTAAATATATACCTTTGTAAATGTACTATAATGCTAGAGTATAGTGAAAATGTTAAAAGGAGAAAGAGGACAAATTATTCTTTTATTCTAATTTTACAGCTTAGTTAAAATATACTTTGATGGCTTCCCAATGCATTTCTATTTTTCTAGGTAATTTTTATTAGTATTTTAAGTATCATTAAGTATATTAAGTATAATGCAGTGATTCTACGGCTCATTTTTAGAAAATGATAAAATATAAATATGAAGTATAATAGTATATGTAGCATGAATCCCTCTAATTATTAATATATATGTTAGTTTTCCATGACAATGACAAATACTTGAGATAATAAGGAGGAAAAGTTATAAGGAGGAAAAGTTTATTTTGGCTTATAGTTTTGGAGGTTCCAATCCATGAGTAGTTGGCCCCATTGTTTTTGGGCTTGTGGCAAGAGCACATCTTGGCAGGAGCAGGTAGAAGAACAAAAATGATCACTTCATGGCCAGGAAGTAAGAGCGAAGAAGAGGAAGAGTCTGGGTGGGGTCCCATAGCATACTTTGAGGCACAACCCTAGTGATCTGAAGACCTCTCAGTAGGCCCCACCTCTTAAAAGATACAAAACCTCTCAACTGTGCCAATCTAGGAACAAGCCTTTGACATGTGGGCCTTTGGGGGATAATTAAGGTCCAAACTATAGCAGTATCTTCAGTTGAAACATATGTTTAAATTATATATGCTGCCTATGAGGAAGACTTTCTGACTATGCTCCATTATTTTTTTTTTTTCTGACATAGTCCAGTGACAGGTCCAGTACTCCAGGTTTAAGAAAATTTGAAATTGGCTCCTATTACCTTCATAATATACAAAAATCTACTATAAAAGCTAGATGTCTTCCATTGTGAATTTCTAGTCACATTTTTGTGTTTTGCACAAATCATTCATTTCTTCAGCTAAAAGTCAATCTCCAGTAATTTTGAGGGTAGAAAGAATAATAGATAAAAGTTTTGTTTGAACTTTCCTCATATGTCACATTAATTGTGTGAAACTCATTCTTTCTCATTTTGTTCCAGAAATAATAGTAATTATAGTTGTAGTAGATGATGATAATAATAATAATTATAGTAAATTCCATTTTGAATACTGATTTGTGCTGAATCCTGTGCATTGCATGAATAATTTCTTTTGACACTTCCAATAGCCCAGTGAAGTATAGTTTTATCATGGCCTCCATACAGTAATTAATAAATACATTAATAAGTAATTAATAAGTACACACAGAGTCTGCTTGAGATTGTATGGCCA